>JABSTQ010004564.1:0-36387 GCA_013358835.2 Ixodes persulcatus | reverse complement strand
TTTTATCCCGTGAATGACGATCGGCTGCTGAGAATCCGAAGCAGCGCTTTCGGCGTCCATTTGATGTTCTCGGAGTCGGTCGTTGAGGCTTTTCGCTTCCTCTCCTTCCCCCAAGATTTCCCCTTCCTGCACTCCCACGGGCGGGCGGGCTTTGAGATGGAAGCCGAAAGTAAATGCTGTTGAACTTGAAAGATTGTCCTGTCTGTATCGTCCCTTATGTGTCTCCACTTTCTATATTTTTAAAAAGTACCAACACGCTAAAAGACAGCAAGTTCCAGGATTTCATTTTAATTCCCCAAGTGTGATGCGGGAGCGGCGCAACCTTTCGACTGGAGAAATCAAGAGACACTCAAAATAAGATAAAGTGGCCAGCCGAATAAAACTTGATTTCTATTTAATGGACCTTTTCCGAGAAGCTTTCTGCGCACGCGCGAGCGCCCGATGCCAAGCGGCAGAAGTCGGAACGAAAAATCGAGGAAATTCGGAAGGACGCTGTGGATTAGCGAGTAGAACACGTAATTGTAGCATATATATAATTGCGATACACAAAAAAAGAAAGTAGACGGAAGGAAAAACACAACGTTTGGGTGGACGCCACGGATGTCCGTCTTTAAAGTCACGTTAGGCACGCGCCGTAGCTCAGACAGCGAAGAAACTGGTAGCGTAGCTCCCATTACCGATTGGTAGCGCAGGTAGGTCACTTCCTCGATTTTTAGTTCGTGCAGCCACCGCCTGGTGCCGTCGGTATATGAAAAAGGTCCATTAAGATGAAGACCACCCGCGTACATCAAACACCTCATCAGCCGAACTCCAAGGCAGTAAACCTAGTTCTGGCACTTGTTTGGCAACTTTTGCCCGTAGCTGCCAGATGACAACCGAACTATTGGGAAGTGAAGCCTAACTTTGGCACTTGTTTGGCGACTTTGGCCCGTAGCTGCCAGATGACAGCCGAACTATTGAGAAGCGAAGCCTAACTTCGGCACTTCTTTGGCGCCTTTGGCCCGTAGCTGCCAGATAACAGCCGAACTATCGGGAAACGAAGCCTAACTTTGGCACTTGTTTGGCGGCTTTGGCCCGTAGCTGCCAGATGACAGCCTAACTATCGGGAAGGAAAGCCTAACTTTGGCTTTTGTTTGGCGACTGGGGCCCAAAGATGCCAGATGTCAACCAAACTACAAGGTAGAAAGCCTAACTCTGGCACATCTGTGGCGATTTTGGCCCGAAGGTGCCAGATGAAAGCCGAACTATCAAAAAGTGAAGCCTAACTTTAACATTAGTTTGGCGATTTTGGCCCAAAAATGCCAAATATCTGCCGAACTACCGGGCAGTAAGCCTAACACTGGCATTTGTTAGCAATTTAGGCCCAAAGATGCCAGATGATAGCCGAACTACCAGGCAGTGAAGCCTAAGTTTGGCACTTGTTTGGCGAATTAGGGCCAAATTACCCAGACTGTTGCCAACGGAGGTCAGGTTTTGCTCTACTTTGGCTTCTTCGGGCTTTTCGATGACCTAAACTCCCAGACAGAAGCCAATTTTCGGCCCAGAACTCGGTGCTACCTGGGATGTGACAAATAGCGGCCAGTCACATGATAACGATGGGCCACTTTTCCGCGGCGCCGGCGGCGGCCAAATGCAAATTCGTTTAGGGCCGTGAATATAGCTCTAAACATTTTTCTTTTTCGTTGTAAATTCGTTTTATGGCTGTTTTAAAAAACGCGTCTGTTTGAAAAAACAACCGCATCTCCACGTGGTGAAAGATGTTGATTGGGGCGAAGCTCTGGCTGCGGCTCAGAGTCTACGCAGCCCTGCGTAGACCCTGAGCCGCAGCATGCCGAGCCTTTCGTTCGTTTTCATCCATGTCACGCTGCGGTCAAATGCTCAAATGCGTATATAACCACGTTCCATACCACACATTCTCTTTCTGACATGGATGAAAACCACGTTGTAAAAACGAACGAAAGACTCGGCATGCTCCGGCTCACCGTCTACGCAGACAAGCACCACCAGAGCTTCTCTCCAATCAACATCATTCACCACGTGGAGATGCGGTTGATTTTTTTTTTGCCCTACAGGAGCACGGGAGCACGCGCTCGTGAGCACGTGACCGCGTGAGCTCACGAGCAAGAGCACGAGGGCCCGACGCCGGATACGGACGGACATACGGACATGGCTAGCCCCTAAGGAGCTTCGCCCCTAAAAAAGTTTGTTTCCTTTGCGTGTGTCCTTTAACCGCTTTAAACAAGCCTAGCTCGTCCACCTAGAGCCGTCCCCTAGGCGTTTAGGAGGAGTGTAGCACGTCCGCGCACACTACCTTGCCCCTTGGCTCTTTTGGACGTCCCAGGCCCGTTCCGAGCTTCGTTTCCGGTGCAGCTGAGAGATGGCAGCGCGCATTTTTTATTGTACACGTTTTTAAGGATGGTGACCGATTGTGGGGGCACGTGCGGCCCAAGCCGCACATGCAATAAAAAAGAAAAAAACAAATTTAGGATCAAAAACTAAAGAACGAAAACCAGCTAAGGGGTTAAGGTGAACAATGTGCGTCATCATTATGCAGTTTGCTTGTTTCTTCGAAAATATCTAATTGGATACGAAACACACTTTCATAACGTGCAGGCAACGTCAAGAGAAATGTTAAGTGAGTGCATACTCCGCAGTCCATCTATGGCTGATTTACACGACGTGCTAATCCGCGGAAGGGTTTATCACGTGACAAGACTTCCACGAAACGTTTGTCCCCCAAGCGTATCTACACAATGGAGACGAGCAGGCGACAGCGAGGAAAGACTGAACCTATTCGCAGCCCTGCAATTTCGCGAAACCCCAGCATGGCAGTGTGGCACTGTTTTTCAAGAGGAGAAGTGATGTTTGCGACTAGGATCAGGGTGCTATCATGAAAAAGAATCGTAGTGTGCCGCTGTTACATACCAAGTGAGCAAAAACATAGTGACAGGCTTAGTGTGAAGTGCCACTTTACTAACGACATGACACAAGTATGATCCTGCTTGAGGAGGCTTCAGCGTCATAGCGATGAAGTACTGGGGTCGCGGAGAGGCATTTGGAAATGCATTTACGCACTGCTCGCTTGTGCACCACTCTTCAGCACACTACAGCCATAAGAAAGGTCTTGCTGGATGGAAAAATGGGTGGATGTGCAGGAAAGATTGCAGCGTGCTAGGCGAGTTTTGACAATCTTCTTGACACCAACCCGGAGGAGTACCAGAACCTGCGGCATGTCACCCGGGCAAAGTTCTTATAGCTTATTTCACGCGTGGAGATTAATAGTGACGCGACAAAATGATACAGCAAACGGACAAAACAGTGATCCACTATCTTTGTTTGGCTGATTTGAAAACAAAAATATTGGTGAGCTGTTTCTAATCTACAGTAAAAACACTTTTCCAGTTACTCACTTGCCAAAAATCTGCGATTAAAAAGGCGCTCTGCCCTTTCAGTATGGGTGTCCGCGGTCAAGGGACAAATCTCAGGAATAGCCTTCATTATGGAAACTTGCCAAATGGTGCACGGAAGAAAATTGTAATTCGATCTATCGTGTGAATCTGCCATTATTTGGCAATTATCCTAATATGATCAGTTGATCCTAATTAGGAAAGAACAATTGTTCTCTAAAACAATGTAATGAAAGGAAGTTTTTATAAATAATGCCTGCTCATTTGACAGTGGAAAAGGCTTGGTGGAACAGAGACATTCTGTAGATCAGATATTGCGGATTGCAGTCGTGTGCTTAATTGAGAGAAGAGTAAAAGTACAGGCAAGGCTGGTGAATTGCAGACATAACTAAACCTGAGACACCAGAAGAAGGACACGAAAAAGAGAACGACAAACACAACACGTCTCAAACACAGCTGATTTGTTTTTACTTGTTAGTCGGTGTGTTGACTTTGGCAAGTGTGGGAGCGTCGAGGGCAGTTCTTTTGTTCGCCCTTGCTGGCAATCTGGGGAAATGACTTGGTGTGAAATTTCTTGGCGTTGACTGCGGTGTACCCCTATAAAATGGTGTTGTTTTAGAGCAAACCTGCAGCGGTGTTCGAGACATTTTGTGTGGTCCCCTTTTTCGTGTCCTTCTTTTTCCTTCTTCCGGTGTCTCAGGTTTAGTTATGTATGTTTAATCCATGCTCAAAGTAAAGACATGAGCTTGTGCTTGCATTGGCAACCTTGTGTGTATGGTCTATGAAAATTAAGGGAGAGGAGTTTCTGTTTTCAAGAACAGCATGGGGTGAATGGAAAAGTGTCCTCACGAACAATGAATTCTCCGGGTTACCCACTCAGTCTAACGGAAGGACGTAGGATAAGCACTTCGAAATCTTTAGGATTTGCCAAGGGATTAAATAAATTAAATGCACAAAAAAGTAGGGGGAGGAGAATGGCACGAAGATTTTGGGGCTTGTGTTCTTACACTTGAATTTTTTGTGCAGGAAGCATTACTGAAACAGCACTTCAGTCCTGGGGGCAATAAGTGATTGCTAGTCAATACCTGATTCCACAGATGCATATCAGCCAAACACCTCTTAAAGGGTCCTGAAAAAAAAAAGTTTTTTTTGAACAGTCTGGTTGGGTCACGCGTGTCAAGAAATGAATTGTATGCGAAAACAAATTAATTTTTGGAGCAATATTGACGGCGAGAGATTTCTTTGAAATTCTGTGCGCAAAGTCTATGACATCACGGATTGGTTATTCCCTCTCGCCACCTCAACAAGAAGGCGAAGCTGATCCACCTCTCCTCCAGTCGCCAGAAATGCTGAAAGGAAACAAGTGGAAAGGATGTGATGACCGACTAAATCGCGTCTCGCGCCGTCAGTATTGCTCTGAGCAATTTGTTTTTTTCGCATAAAATTAATTTTTTGTCACGCGTGTCCGAACCAGACTGTATAAAAAAACATTTTGTTTTTCTTTTCAGGGGCCGTTTATTGAAACAACTTTGCTCTCATTGTTCTAATTTAACACTATTTTGGAAAATCACTCTAGGAAGCATGAACTGCAACATTTGCACGTGAAAAGGATTGGTAATTTTTAACAAGATGTTTTGTCTCATCCAGTTGTACCAAAAAGTGCATAAGCGTGGACGTTACTTAACCATCGTTTCAATCCTGGGGACCTTGAGTCACTGCTAACCAGGGCCAGTCACTGCTGGCCAAAACAAAACTTCATAGGTGCATATCAGGTTAGTACTTTTTCTGGTATTTTTTTTTCTTTTAACGAGACAACCTTGAAATGCAGAACAGAGATTCTTTCAGAATAAAGGTAATTTCAAATTTCCAGAGAATTGAGCTCATGTCTCTGAAATCCCAAATCAAAAGCACAGATTGCTGCAGACACTGTAACCTAGTTTTGCCAAACGCCTTGTAGTTTTGTTGGTTTGCTTTTCATACTGAACGATTCAACTCTGCTGGTGCAAGGGCATCGATAGATTTCTGGAACCCTTCAACACACACGAAGCACCTTATCTGGTGTATGGCTTGTAACATGAATGTGTATGTTTTATACCTTCTTGCAGGTGCTGGACATATTGAGTTCGCGATCCTTTACCCTTACTCCGAGTGCAGCAACTATACTCTGTTTCACGATAACTTGGCGAGCTGTGGAGGCTGCGGCCTCCTGACCCAATAAGAGCGTCGGAACAAGGCACGTGAAGCAACCCCATTGTTAAGGCCAGAGACCTCGTTACTACCACAGCAAAAGCGCCGTTCGCAACAAGAAGTAGTTCTAGGGTTCTTTTTTTTTTAAAGTACTGCGGTCAGGCTCCTCTGATTGCAACAGTACTCGACACTGCAGAAAGACAAAGACATATTACTTTTCAACGATGCTTAATACAGACCAACATTTCCGAGAACAACATTCCATTTTGAACAATCTTCAAACGATCACGGCCGTGTAATCGACCGCTTCCCCTCAAGACATCGCCCTGGCATTAGAACCCGCCACCGGTTTGGGGGTAGATTGAGCGTATGGTTTTCTCATGAACTGTTCCCGAAGAGCTCGCTACTCCAGCGAACAGCAGTGTTGAGGTGGTGAATGTAAAAATCTGAAGTCGTTCGTTTTGCAGCAGAGGACTCTTGGCTAGCAGACGACAGCCGGTTCGCATTTCGCATAGTGACGCAAACGCTCCCATGACGTAGCGTCACACGCCTCGCCCCGACGCTCTTTTTCGGTTGCGTGGGCCGTAGCCTCCACAGTTCGCCAAGTTATTGTGAAACGAGTAAAATAGAGTATAGCATACAGTAGTTCGACACACCGAAGCAGTTGAAGAGCCGCTTGAGCCCCTCCCTTTTGCACTGTTAGGACTAACTCGGCGTCTCGTGAATTAGGGTGGCAGAAGCCAAAATAATTTCGAAGAATAATTCATTCATTCCTGCGTTTTAAGTTACTTCAATTATTTGTATACTCCAGAAAGTTTCTAGAGACTCCCTTTGATCACAAATGCAGAAAATTACTTTAAACAATATATGTATTGACCAAGCATTCTGACAGATATATTTATTGACGAAACATTCACCATACTGTACTAGCACTATGGCGAAGTGAGCATTGAAGTGAACTGTGCGATCATGAGCTTGTGGCTTTAAGAACGAAAGCACCTAGTGGCAGAAGCTTGTGCTTCCTGCTGACTTTAGGAAGAGAGAAGTAAAGGGACATGTAGCTTAACATAACACATTGGCATTTCTCAAACTTGGTAGCTAGATACTAAACGACCAGATTTTTTGTTTAGAGCCAATTTTGAGAAAGTGCTGGAGTACTCTAGCCAGAGATATTAAAGATGAGCAGGTAATCGGTACTCGCAACCTGTGAGATCAAATAGTGTGGTGATCTCTGCTACACTAAACTTTGCTTCGTGCTGTGTTTCAGCATCATGCTTATAATTCTACGTTTCTTCCTTCTGACATTGTAAGGGTTTGAACAATATGCTTCGGCCGATCTTTATGTGCTATTGTACCCATAAATAGCATTCTAACTGGTTTCTCAGCATGTCTTAAATTACATGTTTAGGAGAATTATAAAATTCATCAACTAGCTTATCAGTTAAGACTCTTTTTGAATGGAAAATGAAGCATTTGGCAGTGTCCACACTAATGAGTGCAATGAAATTCATGTTACTGTGCTTGAAACAAATACCGTAAACAACTTAATTTTCTTGAGGACCTGATTTTCGCGAATCGCCTACAATTCGCAAGAAATAGGTCCCGCAAACAACTCCGGTAAAATGTAAACCTATTAGAATCTATATCGATATCCCACTGTGTCGGGAAAATTATAACCCGCGAATTATTCCAAAACTTCAGCTTCAACCTTAATTGCAAAATATGGAGCCCGCAAAAAATACGTCTACAGTAAGCACAAATCAAGTTATTTCCTCATTATTTCCTGGATTTGAGTGTTTCTGGCCTACATTTGTCTAGTCTAAACTAAAACTTGTGCTTAATGGACTGCAGGGATGATTCACTTAACTAAAAGTTCCTGTTCATGAGTAAAATATTTTTTTTAAATTATACTATACTAAGATTATGTGGTTACACTTCCATTAAGTAGAACGATAGTGCCGATTGTTCTTGGTACTCCAAATATTTTTGAACACGAGGCTTTAGTGATGAGAAGGAAGGTTTAACTGAATTTTCATAGAACTTGTTCAGGGTGCAGATTTTCTCAGCTGACATAGTGCTTATTTGAAGACCAAAAAACCTTTGCATTGGTAACTTGGGCAGAAAGTAAAAGGAGTAGGCTCCAAGAAGGTGATGGAGAGGATGATAGAAGGACACTCGGGGACCTCAAAATGCCAAGCTCTGATTTGAATGATCAGTGGGCAGACCTAAGTGCTAGCAGTCTTTGTCTACCCTGCGCTCATCGACGCGTTAGAACGTTAACAGGGTGTGTAGCGACCGGGAAAACCGGGTATTCTCAGGGAAATTTTAATTACAGGGACAAATCAGGGAATTGTCAGGGGTACTGTCAAAAAGCGAGCCCAGTCAGGGAAAATGAGCCGGAAACGCCATCGAGTGCCTTGAGCAAAGGCTTGAGGACTTCGGGGCAGAAAAATAGACAATATATTCTGCTTAAAGCGGACCACAGGCTTTGCTCAACCAACGTAATGTGCTACCCGATGGAAAGGGAACAGACGACGAATCCAGTACAAGCCTTGGTTTGGATTGGATGGAGGGCGAAACACAAGGCTAGATCCAGTTAGAGTTACTTGATTTAGTAACAAATGGAAGAGCCGCAGACCCCAATCTAATCCAAGCCTTAAGCCTAAAGTATCCGAAAGTGCATCTGGTGGCCATGCTGCCATTCGGTTATTGACGTGTGTGGTTGAGCGTCGTGTTTTCATCGTGTTCCGGAAGTGGGCTCTTCACTGCCAATGTTGGCGGCAAGAAAGGGCTCGTTTAATCTGGACTGGCCGAACCCGAATATTTCGGAATAGGCCAGTTGGATTAAGCCCGTGCAAAATGATCTTCACAGTGCTCAATGTCTTATGTTGTAATCGTCTTATATATTTAACGGCCTCTACAGTGGTCAGGGAATTTCACTTGAAATTATCAGTTGAAATTATTAAGTGAAGCCAACGCACTTTCAATCGCTTAAAAAGGTACGTATACACGACTTTATTGCTTGCAGCATTGAGTGCTTTGCTATACACAGATCAAAGTGAACACTGAAGGTCAAAAAGGAGACATGATGTTTTAAAATCGCAGCTTATTTGAACTCATGTGTCCACTGTTGAAAGCATCTGGCTGTGCTCTGTTGCAGGCGTCATTTCGACTGTGTTTACTCCGATGTAACGTCAGTCAGTGTTCACACCCGGCTAGCTTCGCTATCTTGTTATCTCATGTGCGAAATCAACGTAGAAACCAGCGCCTCGTCTCTTTCGGATATTCAACCTCCAGCCCCCCTGGCTTCCAGCGTGCTTGCCGGCTCAAACCGTTCGACCTATTGGATTCGCGGGCTCGTTCGAAGAGGCGTTGTTTGAAGCTCACGAGTCGCCGAAGTGTTTCTTTATGAAAGTCGCAATCGAGGCTCGGCTCTGAGCTTGTACTTTTTTCTTCCCTGGTAGAATATGAGTGCCGACTGGCACCGAACAAAGTTGAGAAACGCTAGCGAGTCAGTCGGATTATCGTGACGCCGCCCAACTGCTCTGCTACCGACCGTGCCGAACAAATAATGTAAAAAAAATAAAACACTTTTTTATTTTTTTTACCATGTTTTGCCTCAGTCAACGCAAAGTAAATCGCGGCTGTACGTCGGTTTACTCCCGATTGCTGTCTCTACATCGAAGGTGGTCTCATTACAACGGTGCCTCTTTGGTGTAATCTTATTCTGATACCGTTACATCTAGCTTTTTCATCTTGGCACACTTCCAGACGACCTTCTACACGTTGCACTCCTTGTCGGCATGCCGCTGGTGTTTGAGGCAAATTGGAAGTCACTGTTTGCTCGCTCCTTGGTGCACAAATTTCATGTTAAACATCAGGTATCCCTATCGGAAAACCCCATTATGAACAGCGTATTATAGATATTTGTAAACAATATATTTTTACTGTATTACAATACAATATGGACAGTGTATTGAAAAACATTACATTTATTGTATTGTATTAAAAGAAGGGTTTGTTATGAAATTCCAATATCCATAATACGCTAAAAACATCGGAACCCTATACGGTAAAACCCTGATTTGATCCCCATGTGTCATATGGGGATCCAGTAAGGGTTTACGCTTCAAGTGTACTTAGCGTATTATGGATATTGGAATCCAATATATTTTATCAGCTACCAATAAAACTATATAAGAGTTGGAATATCACGTTTAGTGCAACATTTCTCTGCAACGCAGTCTTTTCTTATGTGTATTTCTGAGTGATAAAATAAAATGTTGCTGTTTTCAAATTATGAATAAAGAAGCGAAATACTGGTCTTAGCCGTAACAAATATATTTAACATATTCCTGAACTGCAGGATCTGGTATTTACTGCAAAAGAAAGTTAATTGTTAAGGACCCTCATTCAAAAACTTGATGTTTGAAACCAGATTGGGAAATCCTCACCTCAATGAAAACAGCACCTTCTAGCTGAAGCCATATAAAAATGCAAAATAAAAATGTCTGATTAGTTCGCGACAAGTAGCAATCCTTCACTTAGCCGGATAGATTCAAAATTATATCACCGTTTGATTGTTGAAAAATAAGCTTCAATGCCGCAGCCTCAGGTCATTCTGAGCTTCGTCAATTAAATATACGTATCCGCTCGTCTGGCTTCACTATTCGTGCTTCGCAACTAACTAGAGTATCTCGAATGCTCACATTTGAGGAAAAACAAACTGGTGCTTGCTTGCTTGTAGGCCGTGGAAACTGGAAGACAGATTTGCGGTTAGTTGTGTCCAAGTAGCAGTTACTTTGAGTGGCCACGTAAAGTACACTAAGTCTGAACGATTCAAAATTACATCCCCGGGACATAGATATACTTTTGCGACGTAACTGGGCACACGTCAATGCCGCCCGCGAGTATTACAGAAAAAAAAGCTTCAATGCAGGAGCTCCCAGTCGTTCTGAACTCTGTCAATTAAAAATGCTGTACCGGTCGTCTGGCTTCAGTATTCCTGTTTCGGGAATCTGGAATTCCCACATTTGAGGAAAAACAATCTGGGACCTGCTGGCTCTTAGGCCGTGGAAACTGCCAGAAAGATCTGCGATTAGCTGCGTCAAGTACACATTTCTTTGACCAGCCACCTACAGCACACAAAGCCGGATAAATTCAAAATTACATGTGCATGACATAATATGCCTCTTGTGACAAAACTGGGCAAACGTTTTGTCGACTACAGCAACACTGAATCCAGACAGACAAGCGGTACGGCATATTAAATTGACGGAGCTCAGAACGACTGGGGACGCTTTCACTGAAGGCTGTTTGCTTCAATACAGGCGTGTATTGAAGCAAAACAAGCTTCAGTCAAAGCGTCCCCAGACGTTCTAAGCTCCGTCAATTAAATATGCTGCACCGCGTGTATTGCAGCAAAACAAGCTTCACTGAAATCGTCCCCAGTCGTTCTGAGTTCTGTCAATTAAATATGCCGTACCGCTTGTCTGGCTTCAGTATAGCTGCTTCAGAGCAATCTAGAAAATCTAGAATCCTCACCTTTGAAAGAGAACGAACTTGCGCCTGCTTGCTTGTGGGGCCTGGAATGTGCAAGGGAGATTTACGATTAGTTACGTCAAAGTAACAATTTTGTTGAGTAGCCAACTACAGCACACTCAAAATCACATGCATGGGACACAGATGTCTCATGCGATGGAACTCCCTTCGTCGTTGTTTTCTGTTAACTCTGCCCACCTTGATCACTCGCCTCCAATTTCTGTGCTACTTCTTTAATCTCGTTTCCCTGGTCCCCATAGGCCATGCCATGGCTCGCGCAAGTCACGGATCTGTCAGCTCTACGACCGGTGCCATTGTGGCAAAGACGCCACAGCACCTGGCGCTTGATGTGTTATTTTAATATTTTGAGCATGGCTCAAAACAGGTAGATGGGTGTCAGGTATGCCCTTTGCTTACCTTTGCTTATTTGCGAATTGTTCCAAAAACACGGCGTAGGCACTTCGGCGATATGCGCGCATGCTGGGTATTTTACAACAGTTGAAATTGAACTCAGCAGGAATCTTGAAACATAACAAACATAATGTGCACGCCAAAAGGCATAGCGAATGAAGCACTCACCATCTATCTATTTTCGTTTCTTGTCCGCAATAAGCTGTCGTATATGTAGCCTCCCTTGCTTAAGTCTTTACCCCTTAGTGTCCCGGTTGGGTCTCGTCCTGATGAATCATCGGTGGAGACCTGAGGTGCGGTCAACTTCAGATTATAACTTTTTTGAGACAGAACCATATACTTGGTGAGAGGAAATGCACTTAAACGAATCTCAGGCATGTCATTTATAGTGTGTTTTAAATTGAGACGCATGATGTAAAATGAGAGGTCTATAATGATGCACCCGTTTTGCGAACCTAAAATTTTGAAGGCCTTGTCCCCCTCGCTCGGGGGACAAGGCACATGAATCCCGGCATGTGGATGAAATTTTAACCTTAACATCCAAACTCAATGCCCATCTCCGAATATTCGACCACCAAGCATACTCGTACCGTTGCTTGTTTGCTCCGTGCCGCCCCCCAAGTTAATTGGGGCTGACAATGGGTTTTTTTTTTTTTCAAATGGAACCCAAATTCTTAGTTTCGGTATCACTTGTAAAGGCAGGTGGATACTTTTGTAAAGCTTCCTCCCTATGCGCTTCCGAGTCAATATTTTTGCAATTGCCAACACCCGGGTTTTGATTTTACGCTCCTTGACAAATGCTGAACCTCATATAGGCGGGCAATAGCTCGCCATTAAAATACTTGCTTTTGGTGGCCGAGAACAAACTCGTGTTCCTGATTGGCAGCCATCTGCTGCAAAGAATACCTGCACACATCATAAAGAACCCAGTCTTAGTCTAAAACAGATGCTTTGACAGGACAGAGACACAAAACCCTGACACAAGACCACTATAAAGACAGGAAATAGAGTGTCTGTGAGTAATGAAACACACAACTCAAATAGGCATCAATCACTCACCTTGAAAACACTTGCCATGAGTGGCAAAGAGCAAACTTCTGCCCTTGATTGGCTGGTGCTTGCCACCAAGACCTGCATGTATAAGAAACAACCCGGTCTTAATTAAACTTGGGTGTTTTTGCAGAAGAGACACAACAAAATACTAATGCAAAACCACTACACATAGGAAATGGCATCCCAGAGGAATGGAACAAAAAATTCACATAGGCGGGCAATAACTCACCTTGAAAATACTTGCTCTTGGTGGCCGAGAACGAACTCATGTTCCTGATTGGCAGCCATTTGCTGCGAAGAATACCTGCACACATCCTAAAACACCCAGTCTTAGGCTAACACAGAAGCTTTGGCAGGACAGAGGCACAAAAGTCTGATACAAACCACAAAAAGCAGGAAATAGTGTATGCGAGAGGTGAAAACCGACCCAGGTGGAGAGGCTCGTTCTGTTTCACCTTAGTCAAATAGTGTAGCTCATTTTGCTAAAACAATGCATCTTGCTAAAAGAGTATAGTACATATTTTGCTTCATTTAGCAGAGTTTACTGCCAAGGATGCCTGCACACCAGAACGAGTCAGACTTAGTCACAGTTTATTTTTTATTTTGATGAGTGGCAACAGAATTCTATACGGGTGATGAAACAAATTATAAGCACAGCGAGCCAGGCTAGCTTGCCTTGGTGCTAGCAGTGCCTCGTCGGACAAATCAGGTTATATTCTTGGTCACTTGTCATATTTGGTAGGAATAGTAAAGTAAATGAAAATAAGGCTATCTCTCTAGCAGCCGACAGCTGCAAACGAAATTCATATACCTCGATAAACGACCTAAAAATAAAATTGGGTGGTGGCCAAGTTGTTTATGGTGTCAAATTTCAAACTTACAGACTGTGTAGTGCTGGTTTAAGTCCTCCTGGTGTATGTTTTTATCCTTATTCTTATATTTAAATTTTTTTTATTATTTATGAGGAAATAGAACATAATTTATATGCTAATTCATCTTTAGAAGCATTTTAAGAATACTCCACGGCTTCCTAGTGCTCGTAATAAATTCTCAACAAGAGTGGCTTTAAATGTTTTTCTTGATCTCGCTGCTGCTTGCTTCCTCACCTTTAAAATGCTGACAACTCGACACAAAAGTAATAAAAATATCTGCTTCAAATGTGATTAAGATGAGCATTTCCAAGTTTTACCCCTGCTTCATGCCTCGACCATGCCACCATACCATAGCTGAGTGCAGCGACGAATGGTCCCAGGTGCTGTGACCCGATAGCCTTACGGTGTGGCGCGACTCATGTAGCACCTATGCTTGGTGATGGGGCCAGTGTGCGAGGTGCGACCTGCTAGAGCTGTGCAAGCCACAGCTTTGCAGCCGGCAAAGGGTGGGAAAATCCACCTCTCTTTGCAGAGATTGCAATAGCTCACCAAGAAGCTATTGCAAGCACAAGGGAGCCACAGAGTGTGAATAAAAACACTTCTGAATGTGAATTATTGTGTAAATTATGCGTATATACGTTAAAACTTAAACAAAAGTTTTATATATACATATATATATATATATATATATGTATATATAAAACTTTTTTTTTAAGTTATATATATATATATATATATATAGGGTGTTTTTTTAAGCTTAACAGATTTGTTTAAAAAAAGCCGTGAAAGTTACACTTCTGCCGTTTGTGGAGGTGCGTTATAGGGCCGGGGGGACATATTATATGGGGCTAATCATAACGATCACTCGTCTAATTAATTAAAATTCGTTAATAGACATATAGTTTCAATTAGAAACTTGCTCAGCGTCATCGAAAACCACTAAATCAGTCATTTTCAGAAAGACTTTTGGCGCTTGAGAAGCATATTATTATACAAAAGTTACCACTCGTGGAGCAGGTACAAGGCTGGGGCTAGATAAGAGACTAAAAAGTCGTGCGGGCGCCTTATCGCAACCGCTAGCTTTGTACCTGCTCCAAGAGTGGTAACTTTAGTGCACTATTACGCTTCTCACGTGCTTAAAGTCTTTCTGAAAATTACTGATTTAGTGGCTTTTGATGACGCTGAGCAAGTTTCTAATTAGAACCATATGACTATTTTCAATAATTAAAAGTTAATAACGAATTTTAAATAATTAGCCGACTGATCGTTACGATTATCCCCTATAATATGTCCCCCTGGCCGTATATGTCACCTCCACAAGCGGCATAAGTGTAACTTTCACGGCTTTTTTTAAACAAATCGGTTAAGCTTAAAAAAGAACACCCTCTATATACATGGTGTTTCAGAGAGCTCAGGTCAAATCGCTCCTGCAAAAAACTACTCATCGCAACGAAAAAAGGCTTGTGTCGTTTTAATCCTGGGCCAAGGGCCCATTCAGGAAAGTTATTAAAGTCCGGGATAATTTTGTTTTTAATTATCTTTGCGTAATTAACTTTTTTTAATATTGTGTTTAAGGGCATGGTTTCAATTAGAAAATTGCTCAGCATTGTCGAAAAACACAAAATCAACAAATTGCAGAACGATAGAAGGCACGCGAAGCATTTTACGGCTTTCTGAAAAACCGCACAAATTCGACGGATTTTTAAGTTTCGGTTTGCTATCGAAGCGCATCTCCGCCCCGGCGGCACCGCGCCCCGTGGAGAGATAGTGCAACCAGCCTCTGCTGCGTCGCGCGATGACGGCGCAGCAGATGCTGGTTGCACTATCAGAAGGGGAACAAGAAGGACAAGGGCTTATAAAGCCCGTTTGCTCTACTGACGTCAAACCCCTGGTTAGCTCAGTTGGTAGAGCGTTCCACCTCTACTGGAGAGGTTCCGGGTTCGATCCCCGGACCAGGCGGATTTTTTCGGTCGCTCACCAGTCAACTAGCTGTGTTTGGAGATTTGTGTTTGTCCTTTTTCCCTCTTGTTCCCCTTCTCCAGGGATTACTTTCGTCATTTTTGTCCAGCTCGCTTGCACCTTTGCATTTAATTGCATCATAATTATAACCTTAAATTACAAGCTTCACGCTTGTTGGTGTAAGACTGTTGGTGGCTGATAAAACTCGTTTGCTCTACTGACGTCTAACCCCTGGTAAGCTCAGGTGGTAGAGCGCTCCACCTGTAATAAAGAGTTTCCGGGTTCGATCCCCGGACCAGGCGGATTTTTTCGGTCGCTCACCAGTCAACTAGCTGTGTTTGGAGATTTGTGTTTGTCCTTTGTCCCTTTTGTTCCCCTTCTCCAGGGATTGTTTTCGTCATTCTAGCCATACATGCGTCAAATAAAGCTTTTATTTGGTCTACTAGTTTGTTATGCGACATCGGCACAGAGAAAATGTTCTGTAAAGGCCAGACATTTTCTCTGCGGTAGCAAGGTTCATTCTAGAAACACATATTTGCCTATAGATTTCATAAATCTTGTTCTTCCAATTTTTTATTTATTGTGAGTTGTGTGGAGTGTAAAAGACCAATTCGCTCATACAGAATAAAAAATAGTCATTAATGCGGTTCTTCCGCTTGGGAGTTCAAATTAGCAAATTTACAACAACTTGATCCAAATGAAAAAGGCAAATCGGATCGATTCCAATGGTTAATTATTTTAAGCTGGGCATACTGCTAGCTTGACCTATTCAACAAGCAGTGTCTTTAGTTCCGCTGGTATGACTTGTTTAGATACAGCGAGACCAGTTTCATTGCCAGTTGTAACTGTTTGACTGCCAGTTAGAACAGTTCGACTACCAGTTCAAACTGTTTGGTTGCCAGCTTGAAAATTAAGACACCAGAGTCGCCAGTTTAAGCTACCAGTTTTGCCTGATTAGCTACCAGATGGAACTGTACAAATAACAGTTTAGCCAATTCACCTGCCAGATTGGCCAGTTCACTTTCTATGTTCGGCCAGTTTCGACAGTTTGATTTCCAATTTGCCTGGTACATTTCCACTACAACCAGTTAATTTCGGGTTTGGCCAGTTCATATCATAACTGGTTTCAAATCGTTTTTTTTTCAATAGGGTGGCTCTCCTCTGCCTCCGAAGACGACTTACTTACATTTTAACCGCGCTCCTCGTCTCCTGCCAACCACTATTCTGGGGTACCCGAGAAAGCGCGTCTGCAACATCGTTGTCGAGCCCTTTAGGTACTCGATTCGACGAGAGACCTGCTGAGCTCTGCCGTGATACAAGTCGCCAAAATTCTAACATATTTGTTTCAACGGGCATTGTTAGCGTTAGTGAACAACCCGCTCAACGAATCCGTGAGACTCCCTGGGGACTAGAAGCAGAGGCATTCCGAACGGGCCCCACGTTGGATGTGCCATTTTCATCTGGGTTTCTTTATGAAGTTCGCTTAGCTACTAATAATCGCCGCGCCATTGGTATGCGCTCCGCCCGTCACCCGGGGAGTGACATACAGCAACGAGAAGACAGCGAATGGGTTGACTGTACCTCACGGTTGCCCGTCGTTCAGAGCCGGCAGTCCAGGCTCGCCGACACTTGTTGTCGCCCGTCGATCAGAGCTCACAGTCGGAGTCCGTGTCCAGGCCTGCGGATCGTACTTCCCACGCCAGCGCTGCGCAGGCTGGCTGTTCCGGGCTATCACTGCCCGAGTCTCGCTGGGGAACAACCCCGCAATCGTCGTGGCCTAGGCTAGATGGCCAGGACTCGCCGTTTCCACCGGTCCGGACTTCGAACCTCGCTGTTGGACCGCTCCGGGGTTCGCCATGGGACAGTCCAGGCAGCCCGGCTTCGATGTTCCTGCCCAGCTCCAGCCTCACTCAGCACGCACTGTCTCGCGCCAGCTCGTGACTTCTCCGCCGACCGCCTGTCCCGTGACCTTTGCCTCGTCTTTCACCCTCGGCTCCACAAAGTTAAGGAAAGAGAATGTACCATTCTGTTCAGTGAAGTTCGGAGACAAGACTCGGGACTCTAGCAGGAATGCTGTTATCCTTGGTGTGACCCTATGAGACTCTCTTCCTGCCATTGCTGGAGTTTATCTAACTGAAGTGCCTGTCTGAAAAGGTGAAGAAACATATGTGCATAGCGCTCATTATTCACAAGAACATTTGTAAACATCCAAAATGACGCATGGAGAAAATTATGCGAGGAATTTGTCCGCCACGTTGGCCGAGTCACCTCTCGTGGCCAATGTTTCATTGCAACTTTAATTGTAGTGAACAGTCATAGGGTATATTACAAAGTGCAATTTGGTTTTGTACGACCCTACAGCACACACAACAGCACTCTAATATGGTATGTACAGGTCCATCTAAACAAGTCCAGTGTTTCATGGAGCCTCCTTCAGATAACTGATGTTGAACATAAAATATGTGCACCAAGGAGTGAGCAAACATTGACTTCCAATTAGTCTCAAGCACCAGCGACATGTCGACAAGGAGTGCAATGTGTAGAATGTTGTCTAGAAGTGTGCAGCCAAGATGAAAAGGCGAGATATAACGATATCAGAATAAGATTACACCAAAATGCCTCTGTTACGATCTAGGCACTGTAATAAGTCAACCGACGTACCGTACAGCCGCGATTCACTTTGCGTTGAGGTGAAACATGGTCAACAAAATAAAAAAACATGTTTTTTTTTGTACATCCTTTGCTTTGCGCCGTTCATAGAAGGACTGTTGGGCGGCGTCACAAAGTCACTCGCTAGCGTTTTTAAACTTCGTTCGTCGGCACTCATGGTCTAACCGGGAGGGGAAAAGTACGAGCTCAGAGCCGAGCCGCCCAGCATCGATTGCGACTTTCCTAGAGAGAAACTCCGGTAACACTTCGGCGACTCGTCAGCTTCAAACAACGCCTCTTCGAACGAGCCTGACGAGCCTGCGAATCCAATGCATCGAACCGTCGCGGCAGAAAGCACGCCGGAAGGAAGGGGGCTGGAGGCTGAGTATCCGAAAGAGATGCGGCGCATGTTTCTACGTCTATTTCGCACATGAGATAAGAAGATAGCAAAGCTAGCCGAGTGTGAACAGTGACTGACGTTACAATGTTGCACAGGCAGTCGAAATGACGCCTGCAACAGAGCACAGCTAGAGGCTTTCAACAGGGGACAAATGCGTTAAAAAAGGCCGCGGTTTAAAAACTTCACGTCTCCTTTCTGTCCATCGTTGTTTACTTTGATCCGCGTACACCAAAGCAGTTAATGCTGCAAGTAATAGAGTTGTGTATACGTACCTTTCGAAGCAATTGAAAGTGTGTTGGTTTCGCTCTATGTCCACGAGCACAGAGCACGGAGCGCGACGAACGCCAATCACGCCGGCGGCGCGATGGCGCCGGGTGGCCGGGTCGCGCGACCGACGACTGCGCACTGCGCATGCTCGGCGGCTCGGCTTGGCGGCTCTCTCGGACGCTCTGGTGGCTTGGCAGCACGCCGGCCACGCCAGCTCGCTCCATTCGAAGTTTGAATAGTTTGAAGTTCAAACTGCTTCCGTAACGCGAGCTGGCACGCGCGCCCGCAGGTTGGCGATGGAAACTATCTTCTCAAAAAACGAGGCTTTGACGTATCGTTTGATGGCACAAATGCACGTATTTTTCACGTCGTTTTTTGTACAGTGTGTGAATCTCGCGAAACAGGCGACGAAAAGTGGTGGGTGAAATGTGCTCGCATGTTGTTGTGTATTTTGTGTACGACGTAGGATTACCCAGAAATGTGGGTCAATATCGAGAAATGTGCGCGTAAGAAGCAACTACCCGCACGTGACCTGTCAAACCTATTCATCCTCATTATTTTATCATGCGAACCGACATTGTAACGTATCGCGTTCGATTTCGGTCCCAACTCCGGTAACCTCGAAGAGTATATCGTGTTTGATGTTGTATATTTCACCGTCGGTAACTTCGTATTGATATCGTATTCGATGTTGTGGTTGTGTCCCAACACCGATAGTTTATTGTTGTATTGTGATGTGTGTTGCAACATTGAATTGTATCCCAGTATGGTGGGTTTATCGTTTGGCAATCAACTTTTGTTGCATTAAAACTGCAATAAACATTTGTTGGAAAACGATCACTCCAATGAGTACGTCGTTATTGGGCTTTCTCATTAAAAGGTAGGTCGCGGGTTTTCCGGCTAGTTATTCTCAATGGTTTGGTGGTTGTCTAGTATTTCAAGCGCGCGAGGCCGTGTGTACTGTGTGTCGTACTAACAGCTGTACATACTTGCACTGTCGATCAATGTTAATGTGTTCGCAACGCAGAACGTTTGTGTTCCGTGTGTATCCGCACCCAATATCTTTCTCCCGTATTGCCGTGTGGATATGCCAACGTAATTCATGTTGGTAACTAGGAATCCGCGTTCTGAGATATATGCACGCGATATCATATTGTATTCTCCTTTGGTCCCGTGACCGACGAACGATATTTATATATCGTGTGGTAGAACAGTATGTCCATGTCGGTCACCAATATGCACGCGCTGTCGTATTCTATTCCAATAACCGCGCATTATATCGGGGTATTGTGCTCCAATATCGTGTTGTAGACCAATAACCGCAAGGTACATTGGGATATTGTGCTATATTATTGTTTTATACGAATAACCGCATACTATATCGGGATATTGTGCTCCGATAGGAATTGCCATCGTGCGTATTAGTTTAATCGGATAACAATAAGTTTTTATTGGTTTCCATCATCTTCATTGGAAGACACTATTTCCAATAAGCCGAGTTCATATTGGTCTTTTTCAAAAGGGATCTGAAGGAGACACCATGAAACCCTGGAGTTTGTTCAGAGGTCCCTCAACATACTGTAAAGAGTGCCATATTGTGTGTCTTAGTTTCATACAAAACAAAAATGCGCTTTGTTCGTACTATACCCTATAATTGTTCACTACAATTAAAGTTGCAATGAAAAATTGGCCAAGAGAAATAACTCGACCAACGCGGCCGAAAAATTTCACACATAACTTTCTCCATGAGGCATTTTGGATGTTGACACATTTTCTTGTGAATATTGAGTGTTATGCAAATCTGTTTCTTCTACATTTGGTACAGGTACTTCAGTTAGATAAACCCCAACAAAGGCAGCAAGACAGTCTAATGGGGTCACACCAAGGATAGCGGCATTCCTTCTCGTGTCCCGAGTCTTGTCACCGAACTTCAATGAACATAATGGTACATTCCCTCTCCTCAACCTTTTCCTCTGACATGTGTTTTTTATTGTTGTTGTTGTTGCTTTTTAGAGCGCAGCTCTTAGCGCCCGTTTCTGGCTTGAACGGCGTCGGCGTAACCGCGCGGTGTATCGTGGGTAAATTTCTCTGCTAAATTTAGCAGAAAATTTTCCCCGTTAAATTTAGCGGAAAAAATTTCCCCGCTAAATCTCGCGGAAAATTTTACCCACTAAATTTAGCGGAAAATGTCCCCGCTAAATCTAGCGGAAAACTTTTACCCGCTAAATCTGGCGTAAAAATTTTCCCGCTATATCTAGCGGAAAGGTTTACCCGCTAAATCTAGCAGAACATTTTCCCCGCTAAATTTAGCGGAAACTTTTGCCCGCTAAATTTAGCGGGGGAAATTTCAACGCTAAATCTAGCGGAAAAGTTTCGGGCTAAATCCAGCTGAAAATTCTCCCCGATAAATGTAGCGGAAAATTTTCCCCTAAATGCTGGAGGGCAGGAGAGCAGGAGTGGCATTGCCCCCTCTATGTACCTTCCCCTCCTCCTCCTCAAGAGCTGCGCTCTATTTTGGCGTTACAGGAAGTTGTAAACGGCTTTCATTTTTTCTTTTGAAAAAATTGCAGTACAACATTTAAACACCCAATTTTTTTTTTGTAAAATGTGTAGTACATCGTTTAAACACCCAAGCGTTCATAAATGGTCTCTGTAAAAGACAATAGAGTGTCTTATACTCCGTTTCATACATAGCGTGCAACACTGTCAAAAGTACTGAAATGGTGCGCATGAAAACATAAAAAAGTGTTACTTCGCGCGTTTCGTGGACAAGTGGTAGAAGGCGCTGCTCTGGCGATACTGACGTCTCAGCGGCGGTGGTTTGAGCCTACTTGACGCACGAAGTTTTTTTTTTTTTTAGACATACTTTTTATGCAAGATTGTGCGCATTGCCGAAGTGCATATTTCAATTCCTCCTTTATTCTTGCTTTTTTTTATTAGTCGCCGAGGGGCCACATTTCAACCATCTGCTTTGCCGCTTTGCAAGCGTTATTTGCCTCCAGCACCGAGTTATATTTTTCTTTCGTGCAGCGTGGAACGAGGAAGCTTCTGATAGCAGCCTTGCTCCAAAATTTATAATAAGACATTAATCGACAATAGTTGTGGCCTGTACAGTTTATTTTGAAATAGCTGTCAAGGGTTGGAATCTCCCTCTCGGAGTATTTGCGAAGCAACTTCAGGCGAATGGCGTGTGTGAACTCTTCATGCTTGACGGTCCCCGTGCTCAAAACTTTCACGTTGCAAGGTCTTCGCTTTGGAGACGCCACCTTGCCAGACAGGCACTGCGCCTTCTACATCGCGACAGTACGGGTGCACACTCCGGTGTCGTTACTGGCCGTCTCCAGTTCTTCAAGACCGTATTCTCCGGGGAACCTGTTCTTCTACAGGCGTACACATTTGCGATCATCTGCTTGCACTCTTTCAAGATTTTTGCACAACGAATCTTCGAAAATATCTGAGCAGGAGAGGTACTTGAGCTTGCTGCGTAAGGCACCATCTTCTCAAAACCAGTCAGTGCCACACAACCCAAAAACTCGCAGCGGCTGCCGCACGGAAGAAAACGAAAACAATTTAAAGTGGTTTAGAATATCTTTTTCTTTTTATTTAAAAACGTTTGTGCCCTGTCGAAATCTTAACGCCACTATAAGTTACAAGCCCCGAGGAGGCAAATTTTTCTACTTTTTAAAACATTTTTTTGCAGGCGGGGCACTATTTTAGGGGGTGAACAAAGGCACAGTCAGCAATGCAAACCGGTGCGCCAGCCTTGACGGCGTTGCACGCTATGTACGTAACGGAGTATATGCCCGCTTCAGACGGGGTAACTTTTCCCGCAATTTCGGGGTTGCTGGCGGGTTGTTCCCTAGCTTTCTCTAGATCGACACGAATTTCTGAGATTGGGTCCGGCTCGAAGCGGACTAGCAACTCTAACTACTCGGAGATGTTTGAAGTGGCAGCAGCCAATCAGGAATGCGATATTTTCATGTGACACCCCTGTGGTGGTGATGATGACAACTGAAGACTTAGTTCTGGTTTGAAAAGGATCGTTTTTGGAAATAAACTGTTTCAAAAAGATGAGTCAGTATTTTCAGTGCAATTTAAAGACATAAAAACATGTTTTTAGGATATAACTGTGCGTCTAAATACTGCAAGAAAAATAAAATTTCATGATGATGATGGCAAACAGTAGCAATTCGGTTGCTGCGTGTAAATGCGGGCGGCCCATGTTGCTGGTGTTGCGACGTGAAGTTTCTGTGCGAAATGTTCGCGTCTGAAGCGGGCCTTAGAGAACTGAATTCAAGGGCCTTGGAGCTCTGGGTTCAAGCCAACCTGGAAACTTTTTTTTTGCCTTTTTTTAGAGTACTGGTACATATATATATATATATATATATCTATATATATATATATTTACTTTTTTAAGATTTAACGTATAGACGCATAACTTACACACTAATTCACTTTCAGTAGCGCTTTTATTCGCACTCTGCGGCTTTCTAGTGCTTGCAATAGCTTCTCGGTGAGCTAATGCCAGCTCTGCAAAGGGAGAGGAATCTTCCCACGCTTTGCAGGCTGTAAAGCTGTGGCTTGTTTAGCTCTAGCATGTCGCACCTCGCTCACTGGCTTCATCGCGAAGCATAGGTGCTGCATGAGTCGCGCCACATCGTAAGGCCATATACGGTCGGGTCACAGACCTGGGACCTTTCATCACTGCACTCAGTTATGGTATATTGGCATGGTCGGGACATGAAGCAGGGGTACAACTTGAAAATGCTGATCTCCATCCCATTTGAAACGCAATTTTTATTACTTTTGTGTCCAGTTTTCAGCAAGGTGAGAAAGCAAGCAGCAGCGACAGCAAGAAAAAAAAATTTAAACGGCACTTACCGAGAATCGATTACGAGCACTTGTAAGCCACGGAATGTAATTAAAATGCTTCTTAAGGTGAATTAGAGTAGAATTTAAATGCTTCTGCCTCAAAAATAGAAAAAATCTATTTAAATATAATTATAACAATAAAAATAGACACCAGGAGTACTTAAACCAAAACTACAGTCTAAGTTTGAAATGTGACGCCTTAAACCACTCGGCCACCACCCAATTTTATTTCCAGGTTGTTTATCGAGGGATATGAATTTCGTTTGCAGCGGTCGGCTGCAAGAGAGGTTGCCTTATTTTCATTTATTTGACTATCCCCACCAAGTATGACAAGTGACCAGGAATAGAACCTCATTTGTCGAACGAGGCACTGTGCTTGCATCAAGGCAAACTAGCCTGGCTTGCTAGGCTTATATTTTGATTCATCACCCGTTTAGGATTCTGTTGTCGCTCATCAAAAGAAAAGAAAACCTGTTACAAAGTCTCACTTATTCTGGTGTGCAGGTACCCTTTGCAGTAAACTCTGCTAAATGGGGCAAAATATATATTATACTTTTTTAGCAAATATGCACTGTTTTAGCAAAATGAGCTACACTATTTGACTAGGGTGAAACAGAACCAGTCTCTCCACCTGGGACTGTTTTCATCTCTCGCAGACACTATTTCCTGCTTTTTGTGGTTTGTATCGGATTTTTGTCTCTCTCTCCGGCCAAAGCATTCGTGTTAGACTAAGGCTGTGCTCTTTAGGATACTAAATTACAAATAGCGCTAAGACAAGGACAGAAAAAGAAGTGGACAGGACAGGCGCTATCCTTTGTCCTTGTCTTAGCGCTATTTGTAGTTTAGTATGTGTAACCAACTAGCCCGAAAGAATATTCTGATTCAGTTCTTTAGGATATGTGCAGGTATTCTTCGCGGTAAGCGGCAGCCAATCAGGAACACGAGTTTGTTCTTTGCAAAATGAGTAAGTATTTTCAAGGTGAACTATTGTCCGCCTCTATGAGTTTTATGTTCCATTCCTCTTGGATGCCATTTTCTATGTAAAGTGGCCTTGCATTAGTTTTTTGTTGTCTCTTTTCTGCAAAAACACCCAAGTTTGACTAAGACCGGGTTCTTTCTTACACATGCAGGTCTTGGTGGCAAGCACCAGCCAATCAAGTCCAGAAGTTTGCACTTTGCCGCTCATTGCAAGTGGTTTCAAGGTGAGTGATTGATGCCTATCTGAGTTGTGCGTTTCATTCCTCACAGACACTTTATTTCCTGTGTTTATAGTGGTCTTGTGCCAGGCTGTTGTGTCTCTGTCCGGCCAAAGCATATGGGTTACACTAAGTCTGGGTTCTTTAGGATATGCGCAGCAATTCTTGGCAGCAAGTGGCTGCCAACCTGAAACACGAGTTTGTTCTCGGCCACCAAGAGCAAGTATTTTCAATGCGAGCTATTGCACGCCTATATGAGTTTCGGCATTTGTCAAGGAGTGCACAATCAAAGCCCGGGGGCTGGCCATTACAAAAATGTTGACTCGGAAGCGCATAGAGAGGAAGCTTTACAAGACTCTCCACCTGCCTCAACAAGTAACACCGATACTAAAAACGTGGGTTCTATTTAAAGGAAAATATTGTCAGCCCGAGTTAACTCAGGGGCAGCACGGAGCAAACAAGCCACGGTACAAGAATGCATGGTTCAGCCTCTTGGAGGGGTGGTCAATGACTCGGTGTTTTCTAAGAAATGATTTTTTTTTTCTAAAAGTGCGGTGGCCGAATATGTGAATATGTTCATGTACCTTCTTCCCCTAGCGAGGAGGCAATGCCTTCATAACTTTATGTTCGCAAAAGGGGTTCGTCAGTATTGACGTCTCATTTTACATCAGGCCTTTCAATTTAAAAGGCGCTATAAATGACATGCCTGAGATTTGTTCGGGTGTACTTCTTTTCAGCAAGTATATGGTTCTGTCTGAAAAAGGTTTAATCTGATGTTCGCCGCACCTCAGGTCTCCACCGATGATTCATCAGGACGAGACCCAACCGGGACACTAGGGAGGAGCGGCTTAATCAAGGGAGGCTACATATACGACTGCTTCTTGCGGACAAGAAACGAAAATAGATAGATGGCGGGTGCTTCATTTGCTATGCCTTTTGGCACGCACATTCTGTTTGTTATGTTTCAAGATTCCTGCAGAGTTCAATTTCAACTATTGTGAACTACAGAGCATGCGCCCATATCGTCGAAGCGCCTACGCCCTGTTTTCGGAACAATTCGCAAATAAGCAAAGGGCATACCAGACACCAATCCACCTGTTCTCAGCAGTGCGAAAAATATTAAAAGAAAACGTCAAGCGACAAGGTGCCGTGACGTGCCTGCCACAATAATGACGCTCGTGGAGCTGACAGATCCGTGCCTGGCCCAAGCCATGGCATAGACTTTGGGAACAAGTGAATCAAGATTAGAGATGTAGCACGAAAATTGGAGGCAAGCGGCGAAGGTAAGAGGAGTCAATGGAAAATAATGATGAAGGGGGTTTCGTCGCACGAAGCATCCATCTCCCGTGCATGTAATTTTGAGTGCTGTAGGCGGTTGCTCAAAAAAGTGTTACTTGGACATAACTAATCGCAAATCTCTCTTGCAGTTTCCATGGCCCACGAGCCAGCAGGCGCCAGTTCGCTCTCTTTCAAAGGTGAGGATTCCAGATTTTCTTGTTTGCTCTGAAGCAGCAATACTGAAGACAGACAAACTGTAGGGCATATTTAATGGATGGAGCTCAGAACTACTGGGGACGCTTTCATTGAAGCTTGTTTTGCTGCAATACACGTGGACAACACATTTGTCGACGTGTGTCCAGTTTTATCTCAAGAGGCATGTTATGTCGTGCGCATGTAATTTTGAATGTATGCGGCTTAGTGTGCTGTAGGTGGCTACCAGTGTTATGATTGCTGCGCCAAACTGCGCCAAGGGGCTAAGCTGCTACACCCTGCTACATTTCGCGGAAATATGGGTAATCTGCACCAAGCCTGCGCCAAAGGACCAATAAGTTCGCCTTTCAAAACCAAAACTAAACTGAATACTGTAATTGAGCAGGCGTGTGTTATGTGGCGCAAGCGGCCACCTGACACAAACTACCATGCATCAATTCTCCACCCGGGCTTGCATGGTTTTGCCGGTGTCTCGCGTTTCGCGCACTCGTCTTGTGGGTCTCGTCTCGCGTCTCTTTTTTTTTATATTTTCAGCCATATATGCGGATGTGTGCAGACGCATCGACGCTAGCGTGCCGGGTACCAGCTATGCCGTCATGCTGTGAAACGAAACCACGTTGTTGCGCGGCAGGAGTTGATGAGAACACTGTTTTGGTTGCTCTGAAACGTGCGCCAAAATGGCTTAGGCCAATCGCACCACTGGACTACTCAAAGAAATTGCTGCTTGGATGCAACTAATAGCAAATCTTTCTTGCAGTTTCCATGGCCCACAAGGCAGGAGGTGCCTGTTCATTCTCGTTTAAATGCAAGGATCACAGATTTTCTAGATTGCTCATAAGCAGTATACTGAAGCCAGACAAGCGGTACGGCATATTTAATTGACGGAGCTCAGAACGACTGGGGATGCTTCCACTGTAGCTTGTTTTGCTGCATTACACCGCTTGTCTGGCTTCAGTATTGCTGTAGGCAAATAAACGTGTGCCCAGTTTTGTCACAAGAGGCATATTATGTAAAGCACATATAATCTTGAGTTTATCCGCCTTAGTGTGCTGCATGTGGCTGGTCAAAGAAATTGGTACTTGGACGCAACAAATCACAAATATTTCTGGCAGCTGCCACGGCCTAAGAGCCGGCAGGTGCCAGTTTGTTTTTCGTCAAAGGTGAGAATTCCAGATTTCCGAAGCAGCAATACTGAAGCCGGACAAGCTGTAGGGCATTTTTAATTGACAGAGCTCAGAACGACTGGGTGCTCTTGCATTGAAGCTTATTTTTCTGTAATACACGAGGGCGACATTGACGTGTGCCCAGTTACATCGCAAGAGGATATCTACTTCCCGCGCATGTAATCTTGAATATTTTCGACTAAGTGTACTTTACGTGGCTATTTAAAGTAACTGCTACTTGGACGCAACTAATCGCAAATCTCTCTTCCAGTTTCCACGGTCTACAAACAAGCAAACACCAGTTCGTTTTTACTCAACAGTGAGCTTCCAGATACTCTAGTTTGGTGCGAAGCAGGAATAGTGAAGCCAGACGAGCGGATACGTAAATTTATTTGACCAAGCTCAGAATGACCCGTGGCAGTGGCATTGAAGTTGATTTTTCCGCAATCAACGCAGACATAATTTTGAATCTACCCGGCTTAGTGAAGGATTGCTACTTGTCGCAAACTAATCACAAATTTTTATCTTGCAGTTTCTATATGGCGGCAGCTATCAGGTGATGTTTTCATTAAAAGGTGAGGATTCCACATTCTGTTTTTAAACATCAAGTTTTTGAATGAGGGTCCTAAACAATTTACTTTATTTTGCAGTAAATGCCATATCCTCCAGTTCGGGAATATGTTAAATATATTTGGAATGGATAAGCCCAGTGTTTCGCTTCTTTATTCATAATTTGACAACAGCAACATTTCTTTATTTTATCACTCCTAACTACACACAAGAAGAGACTGCGTTGCAAAGAAATGTCGTGCGGAATGTGATATTCCAACTCGTATATAGTTTTATTGGTAGCCGATATAATATATTGGATTCCAATATCCATAATACGCTAAGTATACTGGAATCGTAAAAACCTAGTGAATCAGCATATTTATTTATTTATTTATTTATTTTCAGTGCCTACCAACGGCCAGAAGCCTAGGAGGGGTAGAGCACCAAGTCACATTAAAAAGGTGAAAGCGACAAAACAAATCCAGAACACAACCCGACGACAACGCACTAGATCAGATTGTCAACGCTTATCTTGAATGATATGATGTCGTCATTAAAAAAAGTCAACAAGGCGCGTATCAAGATGATTAAAATAGTTTTGTATGCGAACTACAGGAGAGAAACAATGCATGGGATTAATGGCAAACGTGCGGTTGTTGCGAAAATGTCTAACAGGCACATTTAGATTGATGCAGGACACAATGAAAGGACAGTCATAATACCCATGCAAACACTTGAACAAAAATATGAGATCACATCTGCCGCGTCTTGTTTTCAACTCCACCAATCCTAAGCGATTGAGCACATTCACATATGAGTAGGGCTCGGACAGGTCTTGTCTTGCGTGAAACGTTCGTGCAAATCGTTTTTGGACACGCTCTAACGTCGCTGCAGCAGTGGCACTAAGGTTGTTCCAGACAACTGAAGCAAAGTCTAATTTGGGCAAAATAAGGCTTCTATACAATACAAAGAAACATAAAGGATCGCGAAACACAGAACTAAGGCGAGTAACAATGCCCAACACCCTAAAAGAGGCTGACAGGATCATTCCAACATGACTGTTGAAGTTCAGCTTTTCGTCTAGCATAACGCCAAGATCCCGCACAACCGACACACGTTTAATAAGAGCGTTGTTTAGACAGTAATCAAAAAGAACAGGAATGGTTTTGCGTGTGAACGAAATGACCTGCGTTTTACGAAGATTTAGGTCAATCTGATTATCTACACACCATGTACATATAGCATCGATGTCGATTTGCAGCAAGGCGCAGTCATGAAAACATTGAACTTGACGATATAGCTTCATATCGTCGGCGAACTGGGACAGGGTGGAGTGCTGCATCACCTCATGAATGTCATTAACAAACACATTAAAAAGCAAAGGACCTAGATTTGAACCCTGCGGCACTCCGGAGGGAACCGAAAAAAAGTGCGACTTGGCTCCCCCGTGGGAAACGCAGTTTAGTCTATCTCGAAGATAGCTAGAAAACCACGAACAGTAACAGACACTTAAACCATGAAAAGATAATTTACGAAGTAAGATTTCGTGACTAACACGATCAAAGGCCTTACTGCAATCGAAATAGACTGTATCAGTTTGTTCTCGACAGGAAATGCTTGGCGCCACGTCACTCAGGAAAGTGACAAGGTTAGTTGCAACGGAACGGCCACTCATAAAGCCATGCTGATTCTCAACTATGACTCGTTTGAAGATACTAGACAGATGCATGTGAACAACTTTTTCAAAAACTTTAGAGAATGCCGGTAACAAAGAGATTGGTCTGTAGTTAGCCACAGAGGTAGGGTTTCCTGACTTCAGTAATGGAATCAAAACGCCTTTCTTCCAAGCGCTCGGAAACACAGAATGTTTAAAAGACAATGTAAATATGTGAACGAGCAAAGGAGCGAAAACATCCGCACAGCCTTTTACAATGAACGAGGGGATACCATCGTGACCACAAGACTTCTTGGGAGGAAGCTTCATAATGGCGGCTAAAACATCATCAAGCGTAATGAGAGGTGGTGCGAAATTATTACAGAATGGTGGAGGGGTGTCACTTAGTTGTTGATTTTTAGGCAACGAATAAACGGACGAAAAATGACTGGCAAAGAGATTGCAAACGTCGGCGGGATCAGAAATATACTCTGTGTCATCGAGCAAGGTGATGCCATGTCCGCCATGTTTATGCTTAGTGCGACTGCGCGCAAAGTGCCAGAACTCCTCAGGGCGCCGAGTCACGTTCTGCTGGACAAATGAATGGTATACCTCCCTGTCACGATTGATAAGACGTTTGGCCAGGGATCCATGTCACGCAGGGATCCAATAAGGGTTTATACGGTATGGAATTCGAATGTTGTTAGCGTATTATGGATATTGGAATCCCATAACACACCATTATTGTAATCCAATACAATAAATGTAATGTTGTATTGTTATACAATAAAAATATATTGTTTACCAATATCCATATTACGCTGTTTATTTTGGGGTTTTCCAATAGGGTAGTGAATAATTGCTACTTGTCGCGAACTAATCACACATTTTTATCTTGCAGTTTCAGCATGGCTGCAGCTATCAGGTGCTGTTTTCATTCAAAGGTGAGCATTTCACATATTGTTTTCAAACATCAAGTTTTTGAATGAAGGTCCTAAACAAAAAAAAAAGACTTTCTTTTGCAGTAAATGACGGATCCTCCAGTTCAGGAATATGTCAAACATATTTGGTATGGATAAGTCCAGTGTTTAGCTTCATTATTCATAATTTGAGAACAACAACGATTTTTAGTTCATCACTCAGAAATACACACAAGGAAAGACTGCGTTGCAAAGAAATGTCGTGCTGAACGTGATATTCTAACTCGTCTATAGCTTTATTTGTATCCAATATAATACATTGGATTCCAATATTCATTATACGGTAAGTACGCTGGAATTGTAAACCCCCATTCGATCCCCATACGCCAAATGGGGATCCAATAGAGGTTTTCTGGTATGGGATTCCAATGTTTTTAGCGTATTATGGATATTGGAACCCATTATCGTAATACAATAAATTTAATGTGTATTGGAATCCTATATTGACCCCTTATTGTAATATGATACAATAAATGTAATGCTTTCCAATACACTGTGCATATCGAATTATAATACAATAAAAATATGTATTTTTTAAATATCCAAAATGCGCTCCTCATATTGGGGGTTTCCAATAGGGAGCCGAGCATCGATCGCGACGTTGGGAAAGAGAAGCTCTGGTAACACTTTGGCGACAAGTGAGCTTCAAAGAACGCCTCTTCAAACGAGCCCGCGAATCCAATATGTCGAACAGTTTGCGGCGGCAAGCACGCTGGAAGCCAGGGGGCTGGAGGCTGAATATCCGAGAGAGATGAGGCGCCGGTTTCTACGTCTATTTTGCACATGAGATAACAAGATAGCGAAGGTAGCCGAGTGTGAACACTGACAGACGTTACATCGGAGAACACGCAGTCGAAATGACGCCTGCAAAAGAGCACAGCCAGATGCTTTCAACAGGGGACACATGCGTTCAAATAAGCTGCGATTTGAAAACATCATGTCTCCTTTTTCTCCTTCAGTGTTCACTTTGATCTATGTATACCAAAGCACTCAATGCTGCAAGCAATAAAGTCGTGTGTTCGTACCTTTCGAAGCGATTGAAAGTGCGTTGGCTTCACTTAGAGCCCACAAGCAAAGTGTGCAACGAACTTGACGAACTGTCATCCGTCGGTCTCGCCGTCTCGCCGGGTCGGTCGCTGCCCAGTTGGCGAAGTGCGGAATCTCGGCGGCTCGGCCAGGCTTGGCTGGGTCGCTGGGCTCGGCGGCTCGCTGGCTCGATGGGCTACAACGCAGGCAGCGCATGCGCGCAGGCTCGCCGGCTCACTGGGCTCGCGGCGAAGCGAACTGCCTCCGAACGCTCCGAAGCGAACCAAGCGAACTGCCAACGAAGCTCGACCCTCGACCTTTCGCGCGCGCGGGTTGACGATGGAAACTTCTCAAAAATGAGTCTGTAACGTGTTGTTTGATGGCACAAATGCACGTATTTTTACGTTGTTTTTTTACAGTTTCCGAATCTCGCGAAACTGGCGATGAAGAGTGGTGGGTGAAATGTGCTCGCATGTGGTCGTGGAATTTGTGTACGACGTTGGATTCCCCCGAAAGGCGCGTCAATATCGATAAATGTGCGAGTAAGAAGCAACTACATGCACGTGACCTTTCAAGCCTATTAACCCTCTTTATTTTATCGTGCGAATTGACATTGTCACGTATTGTGTTCGATTTGGGTTCCAACGCCGGGAACCTAACTTTTGTTGCATTACAACAACTGCAATAAACATTTGTTTGAAAACGATCACTCCAATAAGCACGTCGTTATTGGGCTTTCTCATTGAAAAGTAGGTCGCGGGTGTTCCTGCTGGTTATTCTGAATGGTTTGGTGGTTCTCTAGCATTTCAAGCGCGCGAGGTTGTGTGTATACAACAGCCGCACATACTTGCGCTTTCGATCAATGCGAATGTGTTTGCAACGCGGAATGGTTGTGATCTTTGTGTATCCAGCTCCAATATTGTTCTCTCTCGTATTGTCGTATGGTCGTGAAGTTTTGCTCGCGCGAGTATTTAGTCTAGCTTCATTTTATGTTTTTGCCTTCTCCGAGAGTTCTTTCCGTATCCACGGGACGGCAGTTGGATCCCACCGGAGTCGGGGGCCCCAAATGGGGGAGAACGTGAATGCTGTAACGCTACACTTAGTTTACAGAACCCTGCGTTGGAAACGTTTTGTCTTGTGCATGTATGCTTTTGGGATCTCTACTTCGGGGGTGGTTTTGCCCTGTGTATGTATAACTTCTCTGTCTACGAATGTGCTTTCTATTGTTTATGGCTGCTCTTGTGAGCTTCATTTGGAATGTGTTCTGTCTTGTCTATGGGCTTGTTTTTGGAATATTCGTATTTGCTTTTGGCTCCGAGCCTTTTGATTGGTGCTAAGAAAACCCCTCTTGATTGGTCCTTTTAAAACTTTCTGATTGGTGGACTGAAGGACACAAGAATGCTTCTGAACCCAATATAAGTGGCCACCGAAGGGGACTTGGCTCCCGGATACCAAACCTTGGACATCTCCCTGCCTCTAGAGACCAACCTGCACGTCCGACTCACTTCGGCTGTGGAGCCGTCCGCCCCCTAGCTCGCAAACGTGGGACCCCTTACGGCTGTGGATGAGTTCGGCTCACCCGCCTTTGTGGAAGCTTGTTTGTCCAGTTTGGCTGTGGTCGGGGTCTCCGCTGGGGCTGTGTGTGGTCAAGGAGGACGGCAGGGGAAGTCGCCAGAGGTTGGGAGTAGTACCCCCAAAAGTTTAATCTCAAACTATATAATGTTCAAAGTGATGTAGAAGTCTTTGTCTATATTTCATAAATAAACAGTTGTGTTTGTTAATTTCAGGATCTTTCGTCAGGGCAGAAGATGAGTCCTTATTTTCTTTGTTACAGTATGGTAACTCCTGCTGTTTTACGATATCATTCACGCGATGTCGAATATGTGGGCATACCGATATCCGCATGTTGCTTGACGGACGATCAATGTTGTGTTACGTTTCCTCTTTGTCCGCGGTATATGCCGACATAATTCGTGTTGGTAACTCTGAATTCGTTCTGAGATTTATGCACGCATTATCATAGTGTATTCTCCTTTGGGCCCGTGATCGACGACCGATATTTATCTATCGTGTGGCCAGTGTGGCCGCACAGTATGTTCATGTCGGTCACCAATATGCACGCGATGTCATATTCCATTCCAACAGCCGTAAGTTCTGTTTGGTTATTGTTCTCCGATATCCTGTTGTATACCAATAATTGCAAGTTATATCGGGATATTGTGCTCCAATATCCTGTTTATACCGATGACAGCATATATATCGGGATATTGTGCTCGGATATCAATTCACATCGCGCGTATTGGGTTAATCGGATAAAAATAAGTTTTAGTGGTTTCCACCAACTTCAGTGGAATACAATAATTCCAATGAGCCGAGTTCATGTTGGCCTTTTTCAATAGGGCAGGCTCGGCAGGGCTCGGCGGCTCGCTCCGCCGCTTGGCTGGCTCGGTTACATCGCAGGCATTTCCGGCTCGCCGGCTCGCTGGGCTTGCTCCCTTCGAACTGCCTCCGAAGCTGGAGCTAGATCTCTTCCTTCTCTCTCTCTCTGGCGCGAGCGCGGGTTGACGATGGAAACTTATCTTCTCAAAACATGAGGCTTTAACGTACCGTTTGATGGCGCAAATGCACGTATTTTTCAAGTCGCGTAATTTTGTTTACAGTGCGTGGATCTCGTGAAACAGGCGACAAAGAATGGTGGGTGAAATGTGCTCGCATGTGGTGGTGGATTTTGTGTACAACGAAGGATTACCGAGAAAGGTGGGTCAATATCGGTAGTTGTGCGCGTAAGAAGCAACTGCATGCACGTGACCTGTCAAACGTATCCACCGTCATAATTTGATCGTGCGAACCGACATTGTCATGTATCTCGTTTGATTAGGGTCCCAACTCCGGTAACCTAACGTTCGTTGCATTATAACAACTACAATAAACATTTGTTGGAAAACGATCACTCCAATAAGCGCGTCGTTATTGGGCTTTTTCATTGAAAGGTAGGTCGCGGGTGTTCCAGCTAGTTATTCTGAATGGTTCGGTGGTTCTCTAGCATTTCAAGCACGCGAGGCAGTGCACTTGAAGAAGAAATGGAGGAAAAACGTGGCAACGGCGCGTCTTCCTCCCTTCTACTGAAGCGCCCCCAAGCGGACACGAGAAAAGGGTAGGAACGAATCGTTTTTCTCCTTCTCCAGGCACTAGGGAGAAAGATTTCACCCTCCCGACGCATCTTCTTTAGGTTTCGTTTTCCGAGAAGGTCGCGCACGTTGTTTAATAAATAGCTCTTGAGTTGATTGAGCTTCAGCGGCAGCGAAGGCCGCCTGCAATTCCGTCTTCTAGCCTAAACGTGCAGAACATTACGGTTGCATTGACGTTTTTATCACTAATTTTATCAAACGAGCAAACGAAGCGGCCAGAAACAGCGAAGTTCCGGAGCAGTGCCAGCAGCGCCACGTACACTGGGTAGGATGGCCGTCTCGGGATTGCGGGACTCACGCGGCACGGAACTACAGTAGCGAAACCACGCGAAAAAGTGTCGACGTTTTCGACGTTATGGAAACCGCAGGAACTGCGTCACAAGACGGGCAGGTTTTGCTGCGGGCTGCCTGGGTGCCTTCCGTGCTGAGTTCGGTTCTGTTTTTCGATGCCGAGTGCATCCAGCGTTCAACGTGGTTTTGTATTTGTGCGTGTCAGCAACATAGCTGCAACATCGTGATGGCAGTGTTGTGGGTTTTGAACAGAAGACTGGAATTATCGCCAATGTGACCGTGTGCTCGCGTATCAGGGGTGTAACAACAAGATGAGATTGTAAACTGCCGGGCATTGATGCCGCTGGTCGAGCCGTGATCGGAGGGAGCGGGGAGTCGCAGGGTGACATTCCGCTTTACATTAAAACGTTTAATACCACTTGAGGGATTACGTGCAATCGATCAACGTGCGGATAGTCATGTTGGAACGCTGGTCTGAACAGTGGTCTGAACAGTTGGAACGCTGGTCTGAAGAGTGCAGTGGTCAATGTGACTGTCGGTTCTCTCGTCCCCGAGAACGATTGCGTTCTGGGGCAAGTACAACAGTACGAAATCGTGACGGAAAGTACGTATATTTACAGTGTGGAATTTTAGCATTAAAAAACAATTGTAGGTAAAATAAAAAAGCTACCCTTTATTTTGCTGTTTGAATATACTACGGTTCCTGGTGAAACTTCCCTCCAAGTGGAGCACTGGGATGAGCGCTATAAGTTTTCGCGCTCGCCACGGCGTAGCTCCGTACACTTAACACCTGCCGCAAGTCACGGCTTTGACTGCATTCAAGTTGATCGAAAAGCGATTTCTCAGCCCGTGAAACATCACTTCCAGCTGAGTGAATATCCGCTCTACAGAGATTAATTCAAGAAGGCATTTGCACCTTTGCGCGAACAGCACAAATAGAAAAACAAACACTACAATAGAAATACAGGCTACGACGTGCCGTGCGGGGAAACAAACTCATGGCTTCGAACCGCATTTGAGCGGCTTGATTTATTGGCTTTCAAATAATTACGGCAAGATCGAGCGTTTGCTTTTTAATAAGAGATTCATCCCCTAAGCCATTCACAATGCTCTCAGAGGTATGACATTGCTGAAAAAAAAACATGCTGGGAATATTTTGTATTACTTATTCAGTCACTGAGAAATTCCGTCCGTTCAAAGCGACCAGCATAAAAGACGAAAACATTGA
>JABSTQ010004563.1:0-99312 GCA_013358835.2 Ixodes persulcatus | reverse complement strand
ACCGGTATTATACTCGGCGACAACTTTTCTTGGCAATGAAGGGAATGCTAGGGGAGGCGGAGTTCCTGCACATGTATCACTCCGCCAAGCATCCGGGCTTTCATTACGTCAGTTTTGGTTTCGTTTTCAGTTTTGGTTTCGTTGTCGGCATTCAAGGCAAGTACTCTATGCAGCTCGTTAGTGTCTATGAAACCGTTTCCAGTGGACATACCCGGGCTCAGAGCAGATGCCATCTGTTAAGGAAGAGATCCCGGGCACGTCCGTTTCGTTCGTGTCGGTTTATCGTTCCCTCTCGTGCCGTTCATGATCTCGTGGTTTTGCGCTCCTCTACCTCATTTTCCTCTTGCTACCTACTACCAGATCTTTAGTAACTAGAAAACTAATTTCATTTTTATATTTTTATTGTTCAAGATTCATAGTGACGTGACAATTATTATTCAAATGACGAATATTAAGATTATAATTTACGTTACAGCCAAAACACAATTTAGACCCGGGGACTGTGTTCAGCTGCGTAAGAAGACAGCGTGCTTCGGCTCTGTAGCTTTGGCAGCATTGCCAAGGAAAGGTGTCGAAGAGTATAACACGTTTGATATCTGCGCGTGGTTTTGGAAAGACACTCGATAATAGTATTTACCGTAAGTGTACTAAATACCTGAACCAGAACGTATTTAGAGTACTACTAAGGTTATTTTCCGTGCGAAATATCTTCAGTACAATACGAATTTCTTCGAAATGTAATTCAAATATACTTTCAGGAATACTTTTTAGTACATACTTTGTGTTAAATTCAGTGATACTCAAGCCACCAAAGTAATGGAACAAAACTGCAGTTTGCAGGCTTCTAACTCCGATTCCCTCAGACCCTGTTCCCGGATGAATGTGACACAGCAATACTTCGCTCTCGGCAAAAGGGTTTATTTACTCACTTATTGCCTGGGGGTTTTGGGATCGGGGAACGGTGATCAGCGAGGCCGGGGGGAAGTCCGCTGCCCAAGCAGCTTCTCCAAGTCCCAGCGGTAGTCGTCCACACCGCGTCATGGGGACGTCGTCGCCCAGGGTCGCCGTCCGGTCCGTTTGTCGAGTCCGCCACTCGACGTCTTGCCCGCGCACTTTCCCCGCGCCATCGTCCGTCTCCCGCCGAATCCCGCGCCAGCGTCCTCGTTTCCTTGTCGCCGCTGCGCGCTACTTCGTTGCCCGCCGTTCGACAGCTTCACCATCCAAGCTGCTGTGCGAGAGAGCCTTCCTTTTCCGGCTTCCCCTTTTCAAGCTGTTATGTGCTGGCAACAGTGAAGACTGCCACGAAGCGGGACACGAGCACGCGCTCGCGCTCTGGAACAGACTCTCGTGGATCCAGCCCAGCCAGGTCGGCTATGGACCGCTATGCTTGCTTGTAAATAATGTACATAAAGTCTAAATACACAACATTGGCGACGAGGTGAAGAACCTACTAGCGCGCTGTTCACGGTGCCATGGCGGAAGCGACGGCACCAGGGGCGCCGGCATTTGGCTGCATTGGTGAGTTCGAATCAAGCAACGGTGCAGCATGGCCACTTTACCGCGAACGACTCGAGTTCTACTTTATCGCAAACGAGGTAAAGTCAGCCGAGAAGAAGCGTGCAATCCTTTGCACGGTCTGCGGGGCGGCAACGTACGCGATTATCCGTTCGCTCTGCTCACCGACTTTACCCTCCGAGACGAGCTACGACGACATCGTCTCCAGACTGGCGGCCCACTTCAACCCGAGGCCGTCTGTCATCGTTCAGCGTTTCCAGTTTGGAAAACGCGACCAGCGTCAAGGGGAGAGTATCGCCGACTACATCGCCGAGCTTCGCCGGTTGTCGGAACACTGCGATTTCGGGCCGACGTTGGATGACATGCTCCGAGACAGGTTTGTCTGCGGCCTCCGGGAAGAGTCCTTTCAGCGACGGCTTCTGTCCGAGCACGAATTAACCTTCTCGGTAGCCAAGGAGAAGGCGATTGCAGCAGAGTACGCCCACCGTCAGACGGAGAGGATTCGGGGAGCGGTGCCCGCCGAGAGCAGCGATGTGTGCCGCGTCGGTAAGCACACGACTTCGAACACTAAGGTGAACTCCTCAGCGTCAAGAGATGCAGCTGCCCCGAAGTCACAGCTCAAGGAAAGCAAGTGTTTTCGCTGTGGAGGGACACACACCCCAGACGAGTGTCGTTTTCAACACGCCGAGTGTCATTTCTGCAAGCAGCGGGGCCACATCGTGAAGGTTTGTCGACGGAAGGCGAAGCAGTCGTCATCAACACCTAAGCCTACAAGCGACAAGCGCCCACACACTAAACATTGTAACACCCATAATCGTGTAAAAAGGGTGTAAGAAGGGTGCAAGTTAGGAAAAACACCCTTTTTACAACCTTTTTACACGATTTCTGAATATCAGTGGGTGTAAAAAGGGTGTGTTGACGTCTTACACCCCTTACACGCCCTTTTTACACCCCACTTGTAGCGATGGTTTCTAAAATCGTGTAAAAAGGGTGTATGGGCGAATTTTACGCCCTTCATTTACACGGTGTGAGAGGGGCGTAATGTTGATACTGTCGAATACACCCATGATTTCCTAACCATTCATGTTTATCACTTTGGTGAAACTGTTGCTGATGTACGGCGGTACTAACATCGAGTATGATTAATCGCCACACGAAGGCGCGTATGATTAGGAAGTGCTAGAGAATAGTTTTTGCAACTCCGATCGAACTCTCCATCCGACACGAGCCGAAAATTACGTGTCGCGCGTGCATCCGTTTTATCAGTTCAACTTCGATTTAAAAAATCACTTCCGCTCGCAAAAGGTGACCGAAGACGTGTAAATATACAGCCCAGGAAACATACCGTATTGCGCGATATTGGATCTAATCGAAAAGATTGTGCCCACACCATTTTGGTTCAGCCAATATTTAACGAATGGGATGAGTCGCGCCGACGCCATCCTGACATAACGTACGCGACGCCGTTTTTGGTTGAGTGTTGAGAGTATCCTGCGTTAATCGGCTATGCCGGAGAGGTATTTCTATTTCTTGACCGCCTAAAATACGACGTTAAAAAAATATTAAGCAACACGGAATCTGCTTGCTTTTAGCCCGAGAAGTCTTTCTCGGGCTAAAAGCAAACAAATTCCGTTTTGCTTAATATTTTTTTTTTTTACAGCGCTGAAGCTTTGAACAAGCTGTGGCGCCCTTATTTCGGGTAGTACAATCTCACCTGACTGGACCAATAAGTACACTTCCCAACACATGAAGAAAAAAAAAAAAAGAAAGGGAAAGAAGGAACTCAAACGCATAAACAAGACGACGATCAACGAGTTCTATCGAGACAGCATAAGCCACTCCCCGGCTCCACAGTTTTCGAAAGGGAACCGCCGCCACTCGAACAGCAACCCCAAGGTCCCGCACGCAAGGCGACCCTCCCTGCGCAGCGCAGGAGGCAGCAGAGGGAGATTAGCTGCTTTGCCCACCCCCTTTGACCTCGTCTTCTGATAAGCTTCCACACCTCCTTTTGGGTCTTCGTGGGGCTGTGAGCGATTGCGAAGGCCGCTTCTAGCGAATCAGAGGGGTGGAGCGAAACACGTGACCGCTCTCCGTAGGACAAAAACGCTTGGACGAAAATTTGTCACGCGACTCGCTCTGACGCGCTAATGGGCTCACTGGGGTCGTAGCCTTCGCCGTTTGCCAGGTTATGGTGAGTTGTAGGGACCACGTAAATCCGGTTTCCAAAAAGCGTCCTTCAGTGCTCTCCTGTTTTTCGTGCAAGCAGGTCCTGACGAGTTCCACTTCGCGACCGTAGTTTTTCGTCGTGAACGGCGGAATACATCCATGCCAACTTTTTTATAATGGCCGTTTATTTCGTCGGTGTCTATGGAATTATTGTGCTGTGTTTGTAGAACGCGTTTCGGCAAAGAGCTACTCATCGGGCCTCGGCGGACGCGAGACTTCCGTTGATTGTGATCGACCGCCTTCATCCTCGACATTGTGTTTGCGTTGTTTCGTGCTGCGCGAATCAGATTGTGCATCTATCACGACAGAAAGCTCCTCATCAGTGACCGCGATACTTCCGTGGAATGTGAGCGACCGCCTTCATCCCCGGCATTGTGTTTGCGAATTGTTCTGTGCTGCTCGAATCGGATTATGCATCTATCACGGATTACATGAGATCGCTCTCTTATATGTAAGTACTCTGCATGCATGCTTCTGATTGTAGTTCTGCTTCCGTCTCAATATACCATTTTACTGTTTACAAACATGAACTGCCGCTTGCGTCCCAAGTAACTTCCGGTCGTTCCGGCTTTGTGAACGTAGTAAGCAGAGACATGGCTGCGGCCAGATGACCTCCTTGCAATCGTCTGAAGAGAATTTAGTAGAACCTAGTAGAATCTTGATCGAAAAATAAAAAGTGAACCAGGCATGTTTCGACTCATTCGCAGTCATTTCTTCCTGCAGTCTTTTGGGTTAATACACCCTATCTTATGGGTGTTGGTCATTGCGTTTTTTTTACTTACCTTTCTGGCGGCGGTACACCCAATTTAGAGGGCGTACTGCGCAGTCGTAACACCCTAATAAAACGGTGTACTGTGGAATCACACCTTTATTTAAGGGTGTTCGGGAAAAACACCCTCCTTTAGGGGTGCTAGGTATAACGCCCTTTTTTTAGGGCGTTTTGCTACACCTAAATGGGTGTTAGTTATAGGACAAGCCATTTACACCCATAAGGGTGTTACGATGTTTAGTGTGCAGGCCAAGGCGGTCGGCGGCGCGACGGTAAGACGGCGGACATGTTCGGCATTTTCCAAGTAACTGCCGAGGAGCCGGCTGTCCGGGTCGTCGTCGAGGTTAACGGAAACCCTCTCGAGATGGACGTCGACTCGGGAGCCGTGTGTTCCGTGATCAACGAGAGAACTATGCGCCAGCTGCGGTTGTCCAAGCACAAGCTACGCCCTTGTGAACTGCGTCTTCGCACGTACAACCAGCAGGAATTGAAGGTGCTAGGCTCTGTGATGGTCCAGGTCACATACAAAGGGCGCCAAGAGCGACTGCGTTTTGTCGTGATCAAGGGAGCAGGCGTAGGCTTGCTGGGCCGAGACTGGTTTAAGGCTCTCGGGATTGAGTTAAAAGTGAATCAACTGCAAGGAGAGTCGAAGAGCCAGAGTCCGTCCACAGCGGCAGTGCTGCGAAGTCACGCCGAGGTCTTCCAACCGGGTCTGGGTAAAAGTAAAGGACCACCAGTCCGAGTCGAAGTTGAACCGACCGCTCAGCCCAAATTTTTCAAACCACGTCCAGTCCCCTTCGCCTTACTACCAAGAGTGGATGAAGCCTTGGACAAGCTCATCAATCAAGGCATTTTGGAACCCGTACGACATTCCCGTTGGGCGACTCCAATAGTACCTGTGATCAAGAAGGATGGCACAGTGAGAATTTGTGGAGACTACAAGAGTACTGTAAACCCTGTGGTTCGTTGGGAAAGCTACCCCCTGCCCACAACGGAGGAACTTTTTGCGAAACTGGCGGGCTGTGCCAAATTTTCCAAGCTTGATTTAGACCAAGCGTACCTGCAAGTGACCGTCGATAGTGAGACAGCTGACCTTCTCACCATCACCACACACCGTGGACTTTTCCGGGTCACGCGCCTGCCGTTCGGAGTAGCGGTTGCCGTTGCTATTTTTCAGAGATACATGGACCAGCTGCTGCAAGGACTGGAAGGGGTGCAAGTTTTTCTAGATGACATCCTCGTAGGCGGTAAAAATGACGTCGAGCACAACACCCGTCTGCAAGCAGTGCTTCAACGAATTAAAGACGACGGTGTCCGGCTGAAACGTGATAAGTGTACTTTTGGAGCGGATGAAGTCGTATTCCTGGGTTATAAAGTCAGCAAGGCAGGAATACAGCCGACGGATGACAAAGTCAAGGCTATCCATGAAGCACCTGAGCCGAAGTGTAAGAAGGAGTTGCAAGCTTTCCTAGGAGCACTAAACTTCTACAACAGGTTCCTGCGGGGAGTGTCACAGATTTTGGAGCGCTTGTACAGGCTGCTCGATGACGGCCATAAGTGGAAATGGACAATGCGGGAAGCAGAAGCGTTCCAGCGGGCCAAGAAGTTACTGCAGTCTTCGGACGTCCTTGGCCACTACAGTGTCCACAAGCCACTGGTTATGGCCTGTGATGCCTCTCCGTATGGACTTGGGGTGGTGCTGAGCCACGTCGACAGCGAAGGCCGAGAGGTTCCGGTAGCATATGGATCTCGAACAATGACACCTGCCGAACGGAACTACGCACAGACAGACCGTGAAGCCCTGGCAATAGGTTTCGGAATACGGAAGTTCCACAAGTTCGTCTATGGCCGGCATTTTCGGATTGTGACAGATCACAAACCTCTACTGGGACTCCTGCATCACACAAAACCAATGCCTCAGGTACTGTCACCGAGGATGTTGCGTTGGTCGTTAATGCTGTCTGCTTACGACTACGAGCTGGAGTACAGGCCTGCTCATCAGCTCAGGAACGCCGATCCACTGAGTCGACTGCCTCTAACTGAGAAGAACAGCCCACCTGACCAGGAACTTTTTGAAGTCCGGATGCTGCAGACTGCGCCAGAGATTCCTTGGGATGCCCACAAGATTGCACGATGCACCCGCAATGACCCAACCTTGGCCAGAGTTCTACATTGGACAGTGGTCGGATGGCCTCAAAAGAAACTGCCGGACCAGTTCAAGCCCTTCGTTCGACGGCAGCATGAGTTGTCAGAGTATCGGGGGTGCCTACTCTGGGGGAGTAGAGTTATCATTCCGGGGCAAGCCAAAGACCAGGTCTTGGAGTTGTTGCATACCATGCATCCCGGCATCGTCCGCATGAAGGCGCTGGCTAGAAGCACAGTTTGGTGGCCAGGCATCGATCAAGATATCGAAAGGAAGGTCCGCACCTGCCTACCCTGCCAGGAGACCAGGCCGGAACCTGCACGCGCAAGGCTGCATCCGTGGGACTTTGCCAGAAACCCTTGGTCCCGCATCCATATAGATTTTGCAGGGCCATTCCAAGGAAAAGTTTTCCTTTTGGTGGTGGACGCACACTCGAAATGGCTGGAAGTCATCCAGATGCCATCCATGTCTTCAGCAACAGTTTGTCAAAAGCTGCGAGCGTTGTTTGCAACGCATGGTGTTCCGGACACTATTGTCTCCGACAATGGAATGGCGTTCGTCTCGCAAGAATTTAAAGAATTCACGCTGAGGAACCAAATCCGGCACGTCAAGGAGGCGCCGTACCATCCATCATCTAACGGTCAAGTAGAGCGTATGGTCCAAGAGACTAAACAGGTCCTCAGGCGCATGGAAAGAGGTGACATGGCCACCAAGCTGGCACGTTTCCTTTTGAGCCAACATATTCTGCCGCACTCTACGACAGGGAAGAGTCCTGCAGAATTGTTGATGGGTCGAAGACTCCATACAGCGCTGGACCGGCTTCACCCAGACCTACAAACAGAGATGGTAGACAAGCAAGAAAAACAAGCGCTGCGGGGAAGACAAGGTGTGCGCGAATTCGAACCGCAAGACACCGTCTTCATCCGCAATTATCTAACAGGCCCCAAGTGGCTACCCGGTGTCGTCACTGAGATCACTGGCCCGGTGTCGTACAAGGTTCGCACCATCGACGGGCGTTTTTGGAAGCGGCACGTAGACCAAATCCGAAGTCGGCAGTGGAGCACGTATCTGGAGGAGGAGCCTGCGACAGAGCTGCCACAACAGCAACGTCCCTTGTCATGCGAGCCACGACTTTCGGATGAGCCAGTGGAAGAGCGTCCGCTCTCAACGAGTAAGGCGGACTTTTCTGCGCAGCCGACCGCTCCAGAGGAAACACCTGTGGCAACATCTTCTTCGCAACTTCCGCGTGCTTCAGAACCAAGGCGCCAAGAAGTGTTGCCAACTTCAGCGCCCGAGCAAGAACGGCCGAGTCGTCCCCAGCGACAACGCCAACGTCCTAACTACCTTAAGGACTACGTGACCTAGGGGGGAGGGATGTTATGTGCTGGCAACAGTGAAGACTGCCACGAAGCGGGACACGAGCACGCGCTCGCGCTCGGGCTCTGGAACAGATTCTCGTGGATCCAGCCCAGCCAGGTCGGCTATGGACCGCTATGCTTGCTTGTAAATAATGTACATAAAGTCTAAATACACAACACAAGCCTTCGCCCCTTTGTTTTGGGGGCCAGTCCCGTGACGTCAGTTGGCTTAGGGGAGCGGTCCAGCCGGACCTTGTGCTGCGCGGGGTCACCGACGCTCCCCCGAGGCATGACGTATCTCGGAGGCCGGAAATTGGGGCCCAGAGGGTCGGCGCGGGGGAGGGCAGCCAGATCTCCACACCTCCCTCCCCTCAAGGCTCGGACTCGGGGGGGGGGGGGGGGGGGGGGGGCAAGGTTGCGTGGTTCCCAGGACCTCAGGCAGGAAACTCGTTCAGCTGAGTGTCACCGATGATGACGAGCACCCTCGATGGTGATGGTGGTGGCATCAAACCAGGCAGGCCAGTGGTGGACGTTCATTTACTGGGCAGCCCGCGACCGACGGAGCACGTCCACGAACTGGCGCGGAGCACCACAGCTCACAGCACGCACGGGCACTCAGGCACACACAACACACGCCGGCTCTTAAAGTTCGCTTCCGGCCCCAATATCCCAGACAGCGAATCGCGCAAAAACGAATATCGGCACGCTATACCAGACAGCGCAACGAAACCAAAATCTTTTGATCGTTGGACATGCCACGAAATAAAAACAAAACTCTTAATTTCAATACTAACGGGCAGGCAATCATCAAGAACATCACGCCGCACGTTCAAGAGGTACCTAAGAGGAAAAAGTATTCCTCAACAAAAAAGCATAAGCACTCACTGTATACTCAATTTGTACATATGCCCACTATACAACGTTTGCTCCTGTAAAACTCAACCTCAGTCTTTTAAAACAGAAAACAATCTACCAAAGCGTTAGAACCACACACCTCTGACAACAATATTAATCCCCAACATACTCGCGAAGAACGCGCGGAATCTCAAAAACCAACAATAACCTCCGGCAAGACAGCGACGGCAACCAATCCTGCCCCGTTCGCGAGGTGCGACTAAAATATCTACGGAAAATAAACGCGCTGCCAACAGTAGCAATTACTCAAGACGGGCACTCATGCACTCGGCGTTCGCGACACCCGAGCTACAAACACACTACAGTGCAAGCTACGCAGCACGCCTTCATCAGAAGGGAGAATCACCTTACTGAATGGCTGGTGTTTCGTGGTACCGGCCACAAATACCAGTACAAAGGGAACAGTATCTAGATAGTTCGGACAGCAGATCTAATCGGACAGCCTATTTACACGGCTATGTTCGTAACGTCTGGGCATGTACCAGACGTTACCGCTTCACTGCTCGGAGGCGACCACCCAACAGGAGTGACGAGCGCGTAACCGCGGTCCGCACCGGACCCCGCACGGGCTCGATAACCGCGACAAGCGCATCGACGCACGTTAGAGATCTCCCCCGGCCAAACCCCGACACCGCATAACTAAAAAGTATTCCAGCTGTTGTCAAGGCTGGCCGGGATTGAGCAATAAAGGTACGCCGTCCACGCGTCTCGCGACTGTTCGACGTTCTCGACCCGAGCAACGTGTCCACATACAAACGCAGTAGGTTACGCACAAAGCTCGCCCCCTACCAAGTCAACACGCCGCATAACTGAAAAGTCTTCTTGCGACTGTGAGGACAGGTAGGGTTCGAACAATGTAAATATCCCACACGCACACCTTTCATCTTCCGCGCAACAAGCGCGACACTGAAATGCCAAATAATCTAACCGGCCAGTCTTGGAAATGGACGAGCTAATAAACTATATTTGCTCTGCATGAACAGTTTCCGCAGCGTTGAAGTGTCTACCGCATTTACCGCTGGATTCCAACACCCGCTATCCATTCATGCAAAGGCTGCAGTTTGTACAGCGACGGGCTGACCCAACGCACAACAGTTATAGGCCGCCGACGGCCATGCCGCTGCCATAATTTCTTGGCTTCCCGGGAACGTACCCGCCGACGTGAACCGTACGTTTTCCCGGGCCAACCGCGCATCTGTACAGGATAAAACTATGAACAACTCGTCACATCCTCGCAAGACAACCACTTCCTCGTGCAGCTCTTCACTGCACGAGCACAGCTCTTTCCCCAAGTAGCTGTCTTTTCTCCCCTAAATTTATAATTTCACTCTAACCCAGGTCTCTCCACGACCAATTACGCTCTCTACGCCCTCGCGTCCCAACGCGAACCCAAACACGGCTGAGAAGCGTACGCCGCTCCTCCGGAGACGGAGAACACGAAATGAGAGTGACTCCCGCCGCAAGGCTCAACCCTCGATGTAGCGGTGTGAGGGTCCGGAACCAACTGTGCGCACAATTAAACGGAATCAACCTCACGACTCTACACAGTCTACACCCAGAAACGCACGGATCATGCCCATCGCGTCAAACTGGCCTCCACGGAGCATTACACACGCACAGCCACTGATAAAGTGAAAATGAAAACTGTGGGTTTCTGGATTCCGATCTCTGCGCACCAGACATCGCGTATCTGGCACGATTTAGTGGGCTTAGCCCCTAAATGCAGCCTCTGGACACTAGGTACTCGTTCAAAGCGATCTTGGTCGGAACCACAAGAGCGCATACCGTACCTTAAAACGCTGTCAACTAACAAAGCTCAAAACCGCGCTGACAGCTCAAGCAAGGCCAACTGGGAGCTAGCATGCGGTCAAACCGAGATGCTAGTCTCCTCCCGGACAAAACGCAATGCGGGGATAATTTCCAAACACAGTCCATGCATGCAACCGCCATCCGCAATGGGAGCGTTCTCCACCCAGAGCGATGCCTCTCTAACGCGTCCGATCGGTAACAAGCGTTCCAAAACATTACATCGATACGCGAGCAAAGGCGGTTAAGCGCGTCACATCCCCCAAACCGTGAGCTGGCATCTTTCCCAGCAGATGTGGATGGCCGGAGGCGTAGGTGGGGTGACGCCCGATGCTACTGGCCTCGAAAAGTGCGGTAATTTTGACGCACACAGCGCTCTTGCGCAGCAGGATCAACCTGCCAGTAGTCATCGGCGTGCTGAACAGCAAAAAATCAAGGCGCTCCTCATAACGGGGGATACGCAAATTCCTGGCGGGCTGGGAAAAAGGGTTAGTCCCTAAAACAACGGTCAAGGTCCGCGCCTCCTCGTCAGGCAGGCGATCATGTCAGGACATTCGTGCGGCGTGCCCGCAACAAAACTCCGTGCGGCGTTCCCGCCACGAAGATGACCCCCAAAAAGAGCGCGAAACAGTGCCCCAATTCAACCGGAAACAGGCTAGGAATCGGAATGCCTGCCTGATCGAAAATCAGGTCCCCACGTTGCGGCGCCAGTTTATGCGGGCTTCTAACTCCGATTCCCTCAGACCCTGTTCCCGGATGAATGTGACACAGCAATACTTCGCTCTCGGCAAAAGGGTTTATTTACTCACTTATTGCCTGGGGGTTTTGGGATCGGGGAACGGTGATCAGCGAGGCCGGGGGGAAGTCCGCTGCCCAAGCAGCTTCTCCAAGTCCCAGCGGTAGTCGTCCACACCGCGTCATGGGGACGTCGTCGCCCAGGGTCGCCGTCCGGTCCGTTTGTCGAGTCCGCCACTCGACGTCTTGCCCGCACTTTCCCCGCGCCATCGTCCGTCTCCCGCCGAATCCCGCGCCAGCGTCCTCGTTTCCTTGTCGCCGCTGCGCGCTACTTCGTTGCCCGCCGTTCGACAGCTTCACCATCCAAGCTGCTGTGCGAGAGAGCCTTCCTTTTCCGGCTTCCCCTTTTCAAGCCTTCGCCCCTTTGTTTTGGGGGGCCAGTCCCGTGACGTCAGTTGGCTTAGGGGAGCGGTCCAGCCGGACCTTGTGCTGCGCGGGGTCACCGAGGCATGACGTATCTCGGAGGCCGGAAATTGGGGCCCAGAGGGTCGGCGCGGGGGAGGGCAGCCAGATCTCCACAAGTTCTATTTTATGCAGTCCCAGTACAAGAGTTCCAACACGCTGGTGAATTAATAGTTGAGATATTTTTTTTTTAAAGAAGGTACAAAAAGGGGTCACAATCTATATAGACTCCATCTCGCGAATTTACGCAGTAAAGACGAAGGCACAGGCGCGCGAGCCCAGCTAAGCAGAATGCTTTTGTTTGTAGGAGAATTCGTGGATAAAAGCTTTTTTGTACGCCACGTGCTGTGCCTACGCCTTTGTCTGCACTGCAGATGTTTATGAAATGGAGTATAGTCATGTCTTACATAAATCCCCTTCATGTTTAAAAAGTATCGCAAGGTGCGTCGATGCAAGAGGCACGTACAACGTGCAGCCCTTGGGAAGATTAGAACCACTGAATGAGCAGCGCTTAGGGTATCGGCACTCTGTTCCCCGGCACTGTTGTGGGCGCCGCCATTTTGGTGCTTGTGCAGAGCAGACGCAACTACCGATCGTCACGATTCAAAAGTACGACTTCAACAGCATTAGATTCGGTTTAAGGAAGCTCATGTAATATTGCTTTAGACGAAAAAGCGTTTAATGTGATATCAGATAAAGCTTCAGATAACTGGCAACCATGATTTTAAGTCACAATTGGGCAAGTGTCGTTACTCTGAGTCTAAAGGCTCATTCACGCAGCCCCAATTTCTTACGCTAAGTTACGTTACGTATAAGTCACCGAAACATTCGTGTCTCGAATGTCCCGTGCCAGGCTCTCTCCTTAAACTGCTAGCCACGCTTAGTATGAAGCACATATGTCCCGGTGACTTGTACGTAAGCCCTCGTAACGTGACGTAGCATAAGAAAACGGTGCAGTGTGAATCAGCCTTAAAGCGTAGCTTATTTCGTGGCACTAGGGAAGATCATGGCGGCACAGCGCAGCACTGAGCTCGATTTCAAGCGCCATGTTCTTCCCAGAAGTGGCGCGCGGCACGTGTTTAGAGCATTTCCACAACAATTAATGGCGCCACGTTTCCCAGGATAGAGGGACTTTAGTTTTACAGCGAATCTGTTTATGGCTAGGTTTCCGTGAATTTTGTGTGTGCGTGACCAAAAACTCGACGCTTGCACCGCACCCACGCGCCGCAAGTGCCGGAGTCACCAGCGGTTACAACTGTTCTAAAGCTAAAGCCTAAAACATATGGCAGCTCGCACGCGCGTTCGTCAACGCTTTATTTTGGTTATTTACTTCGAATCTTTTATACGGGGAATGAGTGCGTATATGTGACGCCTAAAACACCATTCCATGCATTCTCCTTGAAGCTTGGGTTGCCGTTCTCCATTTTCTATTTCACTTTACTTCTCTGGTCGTAGTGGGGAGGCCGCGTATAGTCCGGACTCCCGAAGAGCAACGCGCCTACGAAGAGACGGCAAGAACGACAACGAGAATGTCAGCGGCGGCGGCGGGGGCACGTGTGTGCGTGCATGCCTTTCGTCACGATGACCACCGATCAAGACAATAAATGTGTTCGTAACTTTGTTCAAAATTCTGTGTCACGTCTGTGTCGTGTGCTAAACAGCTTCGCTGGCCATCCACCTTCACAGAGTAGAATGGCTCCCAATATTTTACATCTCCAGCAGCGCCATAAACATGCGTGCGGGTATACGTGTGCCGTTACCGCATCCCAAAGCCCGCTTGGTAAAACTAGGTAAAACTACGGGTCGTTTACTCATTCTGTGAAAATATTTGCTGGATCAGCGCGTGTTATCTCCATAGCCAGACGGAAGCACGCATAATCGAGCTTTGAGTTCACGATATCGCGTGCTATTGCTCTTCCCACTTCTTTTTCGCCCGCATTCTTTTAACCTAAGAATAGTGCATTCTCCTGCTTTTATGAAATCAGATAAAAATTTGGCGTGACCAGAAAGATAAAAAAAGAATAAGCCGAAAATCTTTTCCTTTGACATGTCATTCGTGTGTCGTTAACTTATTTTGACCAATGGGTTTAAACAGCCTCGACTCCTTCGTCCAGCGTGCACAAGCGAAGTTGTGGAAGTAAAGCGGGCCAAAATTTCTCGTCCGTTTTACCATTTCTGCTAGCAGAAACCTTCGATCTATATGCCAAGGAAAGTCGTAGACCTGTTCGCAAATTTTGTCTTTTGAACAGCATTTTTTTTTTAAATTACTGGCAGTTGAGTTTTTTTGTTGTAAGATGTCATACTTTCCGGCTTAATAGAACCCTTTCGGCTATCGCACACCAGCTCGGAGCACGTGGAGCGAAAGCTCGCGTTGCAGAACCCAGGGATCCTTAGCTCAATCTTCACCCCTGCCCGTTTCGATCTGAATGAGCATCGTACCGGCGTGCGGTCGTGTATCACTACTGCGTGGTACACGTTAAGGACCCCTGGATAGCGGCTATACTACACTAGCTAAATTTCTCATCTACAGCTCTGAGAGAAGTCGCCCGTCGAGGCAGACTAAGTTCTAGGCTGTATAATTATACACACACCCCAATTCTTTTCTTGGAACCCTTTCGAAACTCACGTGCCGATTATTAGACGGTTGGAACCACTATACAATGGCGGAAGTATGAGGTTATCCACTTATATCGCTAGTATTTCACAAAATTGGGTTCACTCACGCGTCACAGACCCAACTTCGTACCGCTGTTCTACGACGATAATCCAGATGACAGCCATTTTGATAGGAACTAGTGCGTCCCCAATAGGCCGTGAAAGTTGCAAAACGCCACAGTTGTCGTAAGTAAACTACTCTGTAAAACACACACACACACACACACACACACGCACGCACGCACACACGCACACACGCACGCACACACGCACGCACGCACGACTGGTTGAGGAACTACACTGTAAGCCAAAAGATGCTCTCAAAGGACTAACGGCAGCATTTGGTCCTCTGAACTCCCATTTGCTCCCTGAAGAGACCATCTGGTGTGAGCTAGGTACCGTGCGCAAATGCTGAGGACTAACTGCGCTCGACCGGGACTAACCGAAAGGCGCGCTGGAGCAAGAGCGCAGAGCAAAAGACGCGAGAGGCGCGCGGGAGCAAGAGCGCGGAAGCAAAAGACGCGCGGACAAGATGGCGGCGTCTGCTACATCGCCGACGGCCAGCAATAGCGACGTATTATACTGTTTCGGAACGCAGGGGGAGCTACCCACAGACAATCACATCATAAAAAATTGCAGGAGGGGTCATGCTTAAAGGGGTGATGCAACAATGTTTGTACTTTGCGCAAATATCGCTTAGAATGGATCCCTGACGTTAATGACCTATGAAACACGTGTTCGTTTTTCACCCCAAGCAATGGAAGTCCCAGAAAAAAATTAAAGAAAAACGAGCAGCGTTCACCCCCTCAACTCGCAGCCAGAACAAGCGGCCACATGATCTGGAGCCGAATTATATGCGCCAATGTGGATCATAGCCACGCACTGGAGTTGGCAAAGCACAGGACACGCGCTGAGTTCCAGACATTGTTATGGCTCGGCTATTGTCGTCGTTGCAGCGATTGGACACGGGCCACTATACCCGAAAGCTTCTCGAGCTAGTTGTTATCACGAGCCCAAATCGAGTGTCCACGCAATGCTCGGGTCCAATCTATGAACCGCATTCAAATATCGTCATTGGGGTGTACTGCGACCCCACGTTACGTCATCAAAATTTGCAAAGGAGAGATTCAATGAAAATGATCGCTTTTGTCCTTGAAATTACACCGCAACAAAGGAGTTTCTTGGCCAGTGGCGTTGCGTGCGGGTATCCTTGAGTCCCACTAGTGCCAGTAAGCTCGTGTAAAGTTAAAAACATTCCAGTTGAATATCGTTGCACCGCTCCTTTAAGGGTTGAAGCTCACTTTATAACGATCTTAGCCTCTGTTCCAGCACGTCCTGGAAGCTAGCGCTATGGTGCCTGGAGCGCGTCTCCGACTGGTGTGTTTAGCGTCCTATCTCGCCCATACATCAAAAGTGGTCCCGAAGTGGCGACAAATGACGTCACAGAAGCCGGAGTGTCATGCTGTTGCCTGTCGCGATCCTGGCGGTTGGCCGTAGAAATGCTGGCGAAAAGCACGAGTGAACGCGAGTGCCGCTGTCGTCACGGCGTCCCAACTTCCGGCTGCTGTAGCTTCCGTGGACTGTCACAGTAGAGAGCGACCTACAACAGAACAGGCGTCTGCCATATATACCACAACTGTTGGGACGCCGCCAGGATCGCGACCGGCGACAGCATGACACTTCTATGACGTCATCAGGCGGAAATCCAGAGACCACTTTTTTGGGCGCGATAAACACACCAGTCGGAGACGCGTTCCAGGCACCATACTAGCGCTAACTCGTGCGCCGCCATTGTTGATGCACTGGCCATGCGGCTTTTGACTGTTGTCCTGGCGTCCTTCCCCTTTGCATGCTTCGAAACGAGCTTTGAAAACGTTTATGTTTTCTTTTTGTTTAACTCGGATGAAAATAGCCGCGTAGAACGTTTTAAAAACGTCTCCAAAGAAAAAAAAAGTTCATTCTGTTTTCTTTTTGTATTCTGTACACCTGTGTTTTGTTTGGTTTTTTCGCAAGAGACGATGCGGTAGCCCCGAAGACGCGCACGCGCAACGTGGCGCAGTCTATGCGGGGAAGTGAGAACATGACTGCTGGGAGCCTATGGGGACGCTGTTTTATAGACTGTCACAAATAATTACTGTTGGTACCGTTGCTCCTTAGTAAGAGATACACTCCTTGGAAAGTTTAGCAACAATATTGAAGAACAATATTGGTGCGAAAGCAGCACCATGTTTGTAACATCGCTCACGGCTGAGATGGTCACTGACCAAAACGACTCCTTTCATATGATCAGTATAGAAGGCGCATGGGTAGAGTTTGGGGTGGCAATTAAATTAGCGAGTTACAATAAAGAAAACGAATGAATTAGTGTGTCATCGTGCGTGTGCTGTGCGTGTGTCATCTGTGTTCTATTTCCTTGTCTATGCTATACTTCGTCTCACCTTAGTATGGACTATTGTTAGCCGCGCGTGCTAAAAGCGCGAGCTAGTCGCTTTGAATGAAGCCGCGGCGGCTGCACGAGCGCTAGTGCAGCAAGTGCTCTAGTCAAGGCAGTCAAGGCTGGCCGCTCGCGCTAGCACAGCCTGCGCGGTTTGTCCATGCTAGGGTGAGACGAAGTATAAAATGTATAGGGAGTATTCACTGGACGCCATATTTGTGGGTGCTGTTTAGAGCGCATGCTCAGAACGAGCTCACATCAATAGGCTGCTAAGACCAGCACTCTTGATGGTGCGGAATGCACGTTGCAAAAGAACTGTGGAAGCTCGCCATCGGCACGCGCTCAGCATTCGCGCACACAGCTATGGCCGCCAGTGAATACTCCCTATAATATATGTGCAAGAATACGCGTGCAAATGTGAAATAAGCGTTGTTGCTATGCGAATTTAATGAGTGTGGAAAAAGATCCACCCCAGCGACAACAAATGTTTTCCAATTTTAAATTTGACGTTGACTAGTGCCACCTAGGTGTGTAAGGGAGCAATTTAGTAACAAATCAGGTAAGGGCCCAACATTTAGTCCCAGTGGCCTAAATGCAAGGGTGCAAAAGTAACTCCTGGGGGTTCAACTTTGAGGGACAAACGGTAGGGGAGCAAAGGTTGCTCCCGTTACCGTTGCTCCCCTAGGGGAGCAATGGTTGTGTCAGCGTATTTGCTTCCTTGAGGAAGCAAGTCACGCTCCCTTTTTTCTTAGAGTGTAGGAAAGGAGGGTACGTCGTAAGTAGGAAATCTGGGAGAAACTGCAAAAAAAAAAAAACGTTTTTTTTTTGTTTCTTGCGAGAAAACAAACAAGACTTAGAGGAGAGTTTAGGAAATGGCTCGCGGATCCCTGAGAGTGCCACCTTTTGGCGGCCACTTCTAGCGTCGAAGACGCAGACGCAGAAGACGCACCATGAAGATGGCGTTTTGATGATCTTAGCTAGGGATATTTTTCTCGTACAAGAATTTTTCAAGAAACACAAACTAAATACAGTTGCACATACGCGAAGACCAAAAATACAGACGCACTGAATCATGCACAAAGACTGGAACCACGACTCTGTAGATTGCTTCCCTTTAGATGTTCAATAGATTATGACCGACTCCTTGGTTACAAAGGTTACAGGTCCGTTGCTTTTTTCTCGTCAATATTTCTCATAAATCGTAATGTCTCGAAGTTCAAAGAATTTATCACCAACTTAAAAAAAAAAAAAAAAAAAAACAACAACAACAACATTGATATAGACATAGTTATAGGCGTTCCTCCGCGACTTCCACGCGGAGGAAAGGGGTTCGGACCCGACTCGACCCGGATCTTTCTCGTGTAAATCTGTGCTCTTCTAGAAAGTTCCAGCCCATTTTCGTCTCTCTTCGAGTGTTCTGGTTCCGAACATTTCGGAAAACACTGCGTGTACAAGGGCAGCGGTAGCGTGCTGCTTTGAGACAATCGCCCTTTAAGTTTGTTGGCACAGTTCACCTCAATAAAGGGATGGTGAACCGAAATTTGGATTTCAGGAAACAATGCAGGAGCTGTAGGCGGGACGCCACAGTCAATACAACACTACAATCGTAAGGCGATATCTCGAATCGACGGCCGTATTTTGAAAAAAAAAAAAGGTTGAGATTGAACGAGGCCGATGAGTCGCGTGGCGTCAATATATCTCGTTTCCTCCTCCCTTCGCCCCCTCAAGGCGACGAGGCGGAGAAGACCAACACCTCCTAGAAATAAGGCTGTAGCGCTCCGAGTGGTTACGTCACAATGTTGGAGGAAGGAAGGCCATGGCGCAACTACGTGAGAAAATTTCTGCTATCGACACATATCAACGTGAAAAAAAAAAAAAGAAAAAGTTTTTCTCGAGCGGCGCGGTGGTGTTCGTGCGCGTTTATCCGACATTAATACACGTTTTAAAAGCGCAGTCTTGTACAATTTACCATATATATATATATATATATATATATATATATATATATATATATATATATATATATATATATATATATATATATATATATATATATATATAATATAAACGTAATATACAACGCGTTACCAAGGTTGAAAGTACCAGATTTATATTTATGATTATCCCCGTAACCGCGGGACTACGCGCAGTCCCGAAGCTACCCACACTTTTCGAATGAGCCGGCTCCGAATTTCCGATGCGGACATCTTCTTCCCTCGTACGGGCTCCGATTATGGTAAATTTACGTTGTGTGTGAGCTGCTGACTGTCTGAAAAGGAACGCTGAGACATTTCAAAAGGGAAAGGAACCGAAAAAAAAATTCAGTCATCGCCGCAGGGAGCGCACACGAGCAAGAGATGGGTCGAAAATGTTAAGCCTCTCACCCCACACTGCTGCTGCTGCTGCTCTCGTGTGTGTGTGTGTGTGTGTGTTAAGCCTCTCATCCCACACTGCTGCTGCTGCTCTCGTGTGTGAGTGTATGTGTGCGTATGCGTATGCGTGTGTGTATGCGTGTGCATGTGTGTGCATGCGTGTGCGTGTGCGCGCGTGCGTGCGTGCGCGCGCGTGTGTGTGTGCATGTGTGTGTGTGCGTGCGTGCGTGTGTGTGTGTGTGTGTGTGTGTGTGTGTTAGTGGTTCTTTTGATCCTCCTACTCGTCATTTTTTTGTCGTCACCGCAGTCTCGGGTAGATTTTTCTGTGTTCGCTTGATACTACGGCATTCACGTGGATTCGCGAAACAAGTCCTGCAGCTCCTGCTACGGTTTGAGTGAGGTGTGTGGCAAACAGTAAACGATGACACTGGTCGATGACCTCTCTCTCGATAGAGAGAGACTTCTTGAAGTTCGTGTTCAAATGTTTTCGTGGTGGATCTCGTGGGACGTATGGATACGATCGACAGGTGAGAAACAACTTATTTACGGGCATTCTTGGTCATGTAAGACGCACGTAAAGTGCTGCAGTCGATTTTTTTTTTATTCTCGTGATAGAATGGAATTTTGTTCTTCGTCGTTATCTGTTTGCTATTGCGGCGACATGTGTAAATATGCGTTGTGGGTTTCCCCCTTTAGGGGTAACCACTTAGAAACACAGAAGGTTCCTTGGGTCCGGATAAAAACGTGTTTATTGACTCAAATGTCACACGCTTGCCCCGAGGGCCAACAATTGGAGATGACGGCGCTGTCTCTCTTGACAGGATCACCAGTCGGAGTCCGCGCTGCCGCAATTGACAGTATCACGGAGGGGGAGGATTAGGTAAAGAATAGGAAGGCTCCGTCGAGCAAAGCCTCCCCCAGCGAGAGTCCTGCCCGTTGGATTAGGGCCGTGTTATATAGCCTGCGGGAATGGACGCGCCCAGGGTGGGTCGGATGTATGTTGGCTCCCCGGAGGGGCGGACGCGTCCAAGTCATGATCCCGAGGGGTGTGCCTTCGGCAAATCACCAGAGAAGGACGAGGGAAAGCCGCCCACCAGGGAATACGGCTTCGCCCTCGCATCCGGGACGCGCCCCCACGTGGCGACGTCCCACGGCCTGCCTGAGCTAGGCCTAGATAGGGATGCGGGGAACACGTGGTTCTTACACTCCCCGCTCCTTAAGGCTGAGGTACGTTTAAGAAGAATAAAAATTAACCTACCGACTCTCGAAAAGCAAAACAAAATAAAACAAAAACAACGCGGCGGTGCCGGCTCCCACATGCATGGGGTAACAAATAACATGACGTCTTCGGTGACGTTCTCGACGTTGCCGTAGCTCGCTCACCAGGCGTAGTGTCCTTGGAGGAAGTGGTCGTGGGCCTTGGGACTTGTCACGGGACGAACGGGAACGGCTGGTCCCTGGTCGGCGAGCTGTCCGACCGCCGCGCGGGTCCCGTGGATGAAGAGCGGGCAGTCCCTGACCGGTTGTCGACCCCGACGGCGTACGAAGACTGCGGGTCGCTGGTTCGGCCCGCGACCGGCTGGGGTAGAGTCGTGAGCGGGGCTGCCTGACGAGTCCCGCGCAGCCGTGGTCCATGGACGCCGCTGAACTGCCGCAGCCAGGAGGCAGCAGCTCCCGAACGGCGCGAAGCCCAGCTGTACTGGCTGGGGATCCTCTTCGTGGATGCGGGGACGTACTGCGGTCGAATGACTACTTGGTCTCCGACCGCTTGTGACGACGCTCGAACCGCGTTCTTGCGGTGACGTGCAGTGTTGGGTAAAGTACATCTAAAAGGTACTTCAAGTAAAGTACAAAGTAAATGAGACGTGGTGTACTTCAAGTAAAGTAGTAAGTACACTGGATGCAATGTACTTGAAGTAAAGTACTATAAATACAATGTACTTTCAAAGTACAAATATTTTAGCACAATCTTTCATGATGCCTTTCATTCCCCTATACAGTGATTTTTTAACTTGTATGCATCGCTCAGAGGTAATCAGGGGTGCATGACCTATTTTCAAAAACAGCGGCGAATATTTGATAAAGTCAAGTGGCCACAGAGTAATTTTTTTCATGAACTTAGCCAAATTGAGAAGTTCCTCTTTTGAATTTGGCGCCGCTTGCGCTGGATTGTTGCACCCAAGGTGGCTCAGATTGTTGCACCCAAGGTTGTTACACTAGGAGAGAGCATGACGTCCGCCCCCTAGCTTCCGCAAGCAATTTTCTCATAGAGGAGTGTCCTCGCAAGCAAATGGTTAAAATTAATCATAATGTGACACCTGAGATTGGGGTGTGAAAAATTAAGGAACTTTCAAGTCGAAGGAAAAGACAAAAATGAATGTCTCAAAACATTGTGACGTTCTCCAATAAGCAAACTCTTGGTGTCATTAAATGTTGTTGCCAGTTGGAAGTTTGTGTTTGTCCGTCCCTTCTCGTTTTCTTCCTCAAGTTTAATTATTCCGTACCAACCCGCTCGTTCTGTGTTTACTTCCTTCTCCATCTGTTGTCTTTTTCTTCGACTTGAAAGTTAAACTTTTTCGCACCACAGTTTCAGGCGCTACGATGTGATTAATTTTTCTCTCCTAATATTTTACAAGTAGCGAGTTATAAAAGCTACGGGAAAGCCGCCCCAGAACAAACGGAGCGATGCGTAGTCTCTGCTCACGTTTCTGGTGAGAGTAGAATATCCCTTCCAGTATTTCTTCGGAGTTGACAAAGCATCATTTCGTGATGCAAATTTAACAAAACCATATTTAGAGAATGTACTTTGAAGTGTGGAATTGTACTTTCCTCAGAAAGTACAAAAAAAAAATACTTTAAGTAAAGTACAAGTACATACTCAGAGAATGTACTTCAAGTAAAGTACAAGTTTCCTAAACGTACTTGAAGTAGTACTTTAAGTACAATGTACTTGAAGTACTTCCCAACACTGGTGACGTGTTGCACACGTGAGCGTAGGTGGCAATAACTGACCAATGGCCGTTACGCCTACCCTCTCCCTCGGATGCCGTAGTTCGGGGGATTCCCTGTAAATAGTAAACTTAGTACCCCTTCCACACGGAAAAGTTAATATATCTTGATTAAATAATACGGGATTTAATCAGCTCGCTGTTTTGAGGGATTATATAAGCGTCACAAGCTGATTTGTTGACTTCATATTGTCATTCGATCAAAATTACATTAATTTTAATTCAGTGACTGCACGCGATAACATCGCTTACATGATCGTAAGTGACACTTGTCGAGCCGTGTCCGCGTTGGCTACATCTACCTGATTTTTAACTGATATGTATTGATGCGTACGATCACTGCGTGTCTCGCCATTTTTTCGAAATATTTCTGTATAAAATATGCATTCCTATAGCAATAATTGCGTGACTCAATATTTTCTGCTTAAAACAATCACACTTTTCTATAGACGTCTTCTACGCACACCTCGTGCCATTTCGTATCGATTATTTAGTGGTGTAATGTTTTTCCCGTGTAATAAAGTGTTTCTTAGACCGTTTGCAACTGTGCAGATTTCATTCTAGCTAATAAGTACACGCGTATGTGACGAAAAGCGCGTTACGACGGTCGATCCACGCGCGTTGCTTTCGCTTCGACGCGCGCCCCCGTTGGCCTTCCTTTGCGACGTCACGAGAAGAGCGCTCCGGCCTTATTTCTAGGAGGTGTTGAGAAGACACGAGGCCGTTCCCTCTCCTTCTCGAAAAAACAAGACGTAAACATAACTCTCAAATGTACCTCTTTTTAAAAAAAAAAATACGGTCATCCGTTTGATATATTGTTGTATGAGTGATGTTTTGATGTTTGTAGCATCCCATTGCACGCTTTTGCCGCCGTGCTTTGTAAAACCCAGATTTCAGTTAAGCATCCCTTTAGTCGTTACATTAGGTTTTCCTTTCATCTGCTCGTTTTTATGCGTGACACTATTATTCTGGGAATTTTAGCGACAGCGCAGCAGTTATGCGCACTATAGCCTATGAATCACGTTTAGTTTCGATGCACATGATTTAAGAGTTTGGAAAATACAAGCTGGTTTAGAAGGAAGGCAGCTGGATACCAAGCGTACAGTAATGTTCGCGAGTTAAGCTTGCACAGGATGGGGGGAAATGGCATTTTAATCTGAAAAGCCGTACTCTCTTTTGAAATATTATATTTGCAGTGACAAGGCACTCTATCATATTTGTTTGAGTTCCTAACTCGAAAACATGCGGGTTTCATTTGCAGATGTTTGAAAAACCCCGGTGAATGAACTGCGTGGGACGAATGAACGAACTCGTTTCGAAGTTTCAGGTTCGAAAGTCAACACAGTCGTAAAACTTGGACCGCTAAATATATAAAATAAACAAAGTGCCCATGATAGAACACTATATTATTTACCTCAGAAGTGTCCCTTTGTGGTGCAATGTTTAATGATAGGAACGAAGACAAAGCGATGCTTTTTCTATATATACATAAATATAAAAAAATCTCAATTCTTAAAAAAAAAAAAGGCTGTCACTTTGGCATTTTTCAGAGATTTCCTAAATGCATGGCATTTAATGGAAGGCCACTTCGTACGTCTCTTTTGGCGGGCACAGTAGGGAGGGAGAAAGAAAAAATAGGCTTTTATATAAAACCAGCTATTTCAACCAGCGCTCAAGGTGTGCCGGCTGCCCACTGAAAGGCACAGTGCGAGGGTTTTGTGAGTATGCAAAGCCGTTGCAGTGTCACGTGACGTCACGGCGTCACATCATGATGTCCCCTCACGACACTTTCAGTATTATCGAAACGCCAAGAATGATTTTCTCGCAGCTGTTTTGTTCTCGCTATTCGCCTTCACATATTTATATCCACCAATAAAATTCTGCTAGCTTCGCGCCCGCGAGCAACGGGAATAAACGCAATGACGCATAACCGGAACGCGACCGTGAAATAATCGATATTGCTCGCCAGACGACGCGCTGCCCAAACTTGAGAGCTACGAGCCTACTCAAGCGTCTGTAAGAGCGCGATAACAAAGTGTCTGCAACAAATCAAGAACAAAATGAACGCAACTGAAGTGGAGCTTGCGGCTTCAGCGTCATACCAAAACGACACCAATAGAATTCTTTCAAACGTTTTAGTCCTTGTCATCTTCTTTCATATCGCCCATACACCACGTGTAAGAGCCGAATGACGCTTGACAAAAACCCGTCCGAAGAATATTAAATATTCCTCGCCAGGGGCCCTGCTCGAAACTTTAGCTACAGATACGTACGCCTCGGTCACATTGCGGGCACTATAAGTCGGTTACAAGTTAAGAAGGTAGGAGAAGCTCCTCCCACAAGCGTGGTGCGCCGGTGAATGCAAACATTGCCTCCTTGATGTTCCTTGACCGGTGCAAACGAACACAGGTTCCGGCGCAGTTGTACGAGACACACGCATTTCCCAATCAACTGCAAATCTTCGACACGACATTCAGCTCGAATAAATCATGAAAAGCAACGGTGCCGCATTCTGTAATGTTGGGTACAACAAAGGAAACGTTACGTGCGGACTAATATCCGATGTTGTACTCTGAGAAGTTTTTTTTTTTGCATTCCTTATCACTTAAAAGGTTATAAAAACTTCAGTCAACTGCACATTGGTCTTCGAAAAATGCGCGTTCAACCTCGACGCTGGCTGCAAGCAGGTTGATATTTGTTTGACCGCCACTTTTGATAAATTTCCAGTCCGAACTCCGAAGCTACAAACTTACAAGTTTGAGATGTCAAAAGAAGGAGAAAAATAATTTTAGGAGGGACGCCAAAATGGTTTTAAATTAATTTTCTCGTCTTTAGGAAGTGTTGCCACGAACGTTGAAGTAGTGTTCCAACTTATTTTGAAAGCGGACGCGGAAATAGTCACTACCATATATTATATACTATTTTGTTTACATACCCGCCATTAAAGCTTGAACGTTGTCAGAAGTGCGTTGTAAAACGACTAGCTTCGTCGCAGAGTAAAACAACGTTTACTACGCATAACGCTCACTTTTACTTACTTTTTAGGTCACGTGTTAACGAAACTGTTACTACTAGGTAATTACGGTTGGCCAGAGTACCACCTGTGCGAGGACGCAGTCACAACGAACAACTGACAATGATGATGATGATTAACGGTTTAATGGTGCGAAAGCGACGAAGGCCTTGCTGCGCCAGACTACAAGACTAATGCGACTCACAGTAACGGTAATTGAGAGCACACATGAAGCTGATGTTTTTTATATATATGGTGAACAGAAAATGTAGTACTTAAAGTTTGTGTAGAAGGCCACTTGCTTGCAAAAAGTCGAGGACCCGATTGAATGGAATGATGGGATGCTTGCCTAAAAAAGTGTTGGATGGAAAGTAATCTGGTATGTAAAAAGTTCTGGAAAACAGGCAAGCCGGTTCTGCTCAAAGCCTGGACAGGCACACAAAATATGCAAAATTGTCAAAGGTTCACCGCTATGCTCGCAGCTTGGAGCTTCTTCTCCACAAAGAAGATGTCCGTGAGTCAGGAAGGTGTGGCCAATTCTAAGACGGCACAAGAGAACCTCATGAAAGCGGTTTTTACGAGATGAATTCTCCCACAACCCCAAAACTGGCTTAATAGCATGCAGCTTATTTGCACTCTCTAGGTTCCACTCAGATTGCCAAGCATCGAGGAGAGCTTTCCTAAGGAGGGGTTTGATATCTTGAAAGGGTATGCCCCGTCGGGCTTCTAGGAGATTGCTCGCGGAGGTAGCCAGCTGGTCTGCTTTCTCACTGCCTTTGCTCCCAACATGGCTTGGGATCCAGCAGAATTTGATAACGAACCCACGCTCTAAGCAGCGATTGATTTTATAGCGTATTAGCTTAGCGAGCATGTTTTTTTTGTATCTCTTACAGAGCAGAGGGCAACGATGACACTTTGGGAGTCTACAAAAAGAATTGCCTTCATTGTTTTGCTGGTGATGATATGCTCGATTGCAAGGAGAATACCGTACAGCTCCGCAGTAAAAATACTAGCCATGCAGCTAAGCCGCTGGGCCTGTATGAAACCTTCAGAATAAACAGCCGATCCCACTGCAGAAAGAGTCTTGGAGCCATCTGTATAAAATTGAGTATAGTCGTCATATTCATTTTGTAAGTCAAGAAATTCTTGTTGAATAAGTAGAGGGGAGACATTATGCTTGCTATACCTTGGGAATGACCAGTCGCATGATACTGGAGGCATTTTCCAAGAGGGAATGCTCTCGGCCTTTTGGAGAAGGTTAATGCCATGAAGGTCTAGACCGAGAGATGACTGATCCCGGTGAACACGAAAACTCAATGGCCGCCCAATGATTGGTTTATTTTCAAAAAGACGAGCACATTGAGATTGCTGGAGAGCAAAAAAGGTTGGATGGTGAGGATCCGACAAAATCCTGGAAGTATAGCTCAAGCCCAGGTACTGCCGTCGCTTGAAAAGGGGCATTTGGTGAGAGTCCGCGTACAAGCTTAAAACAGGCGATGTCCAAAATGCACCCGTAGCAAGGCGCATGCCAAGGTGGTGTACCGGGTCCAACATCTTCAGGGAGGATGGTCGCGCTGTGTTGTACACGACGGCACCATAATCAAGACGGGATCGTACCAAAGCGTTATACAAGCGTAGCATGCACAGTCTGTCAGAGCCCCAAGTTTTATGTGAAAAAATGTTCAGGATGTTTAGGGATTTCAGGCACTTTTGTTTCAGTTCCTTTAAGTGAGAGATAAAATTCAACTTCTTATCAAATATGACTCCCAGAAACTTATGCTCGGCTTTAACTGGTATAGGTGCTCTGTTCAATTCCAACACTGGATCAAGGGACAGCCCTCGTCGAAGAGAAAATGGAACGCACACCGTTTTTCCGGATGAAAACCTGAAGCCATTTTCGTCGGCCCACTTACTGATCTTATTAATTGCTAGTTGCAGCTGGCGTTCACAGCTGGACAGATTACAAGAGGAAAATGATATCTGTAGGTCGTCGACATACAATGAATGTTCAATGGAAGGAGGCAGTATTTGAGCTAGGGTGTTAATCTTTAAAACAAATAATGTGACACTCAGGATGCCCGCCTGCGGAACCCCATTTTCTTGAACAAATCTGTCCGATAATGTGGTGCCTAGTTGGACCTGGATGGTACGCTCAGTCAGAAAAGCTTTTATACAACTCAACATGCGGCCCCGTACTCCGCAAGCATAAAGGTCTCGCATGATTCCATATCTCCAGGTCGTGTCGTACGCCTTCTCCAGGTCGAAAAACACAGACACACAGTGCTGCCTCTTTACAAAAGCCTCCCGGATCCTCGTCTCGAGGCGCACGAGGTGATCTAGAGTAGACCGGCCTTGGCGGAAACCACACTGATTGTTATCAAATAGGTTTAGTTCTTCAAGAAAAAACACCAGCCGTTTGTTGATAAGTCTTTCGTACGTCTTACGAAGACAGCTCTTAAGGGCAATTGGGCGGTAGCTCGAGGGAAGAGAGGGGTCTTTGCCAGCTTTCAAGAGGGGTATAACATGTGCTCTTTTCCAGGATTCAGGAAAGTAAGCTTTTTACCAGAGAAGGTTGAAAAAACTAAGCAGATGTTGTAGGAGCAGCTTAGGAAGCATCTCATAGTGAATGAAATCAGGACCTGGGGCAGACTGTTTCCTGATGTCAAGAGCCAACTCCAGTTCACGGAGTGTAAAGGGCTGGTTGTATGGTGTAGAGGTTGCCCCCGTCACAACTACTCGCTTGCATTCTGCTTTCATTTTGAACTGTTTAAAAGTGGCACTGTAGTTTTCAGAACTCGAAACGCTCTGGAAGTGAACGCCAAGAGTATTGCCCAAGTATTTCAGTGATGTGGGAACAGTCTTGAACAATGGAGGGATAATAAAACAGCGGTAATCCCCCTTGCTTTTGCGATAACGGTCCCACACCTCCTTTGTGGGGACAAAGCTGTTCAGTGAGGAGACATATTTCGTCCACGATTTCTTTTTTGCTTGCCTTCTAGTCCAGCGGGCTTGAGCTTTTCGCCTTTTGAATTCGATCTTGTTATCTATGATGGGGTACCGTCGAAATATGCCCCAAGCTTTGTCTTGTTTCTTCATTGTTGTGGAACATTCTTCAGTCCACCATGGCTTGCACTTTCTTGGTAATTTCCCAGAGGTGCGAGGAATAGATTGTTCTGCAGCCTTAATTATCTTCTCAGTAACATAAGCTGTAGCACCATCTGGAGACAAGACTGATAATAAAGAAATATCAAAAGTAGCAGATGAGCAGAACAGTTCCCAATCCGCTTTCTCAAGGCGCCATCTCGGCGCACATTCTAAAAGAGTACTAACAGCAGCAAGGCTCTCTACGACAATCGGGAAGTGGTCGCTCCCGAATGGGTTTTCTAAAACTTTCCAAGAAAAACAAGAAAGCAGAGATGGCGATGATAAAGATAAATCGATGCAGGTGAAGGAGTTATGTGCGTCACTAAAAAAGGTTGGAGATTTCGTGTTTAAAAGACAAAGATTCGATGACAATAAAAGTCGTTCCATGAGTTCTCCACGCGAATCAACTCGTGCACTGCCCCATATGGTGTGATGAGCATTAAAATCCCCTAATATTAAAAAGGGTTGTGGTAGTTGGGCAATGAGCTTTTGAAGCTCACGCATGTGCACTGTGATCTGTGCGGAAGGCACAATGAAACAACGGTGATTAAACGGTCGGTCAGAACCCTCACAGCCACTGCCTCGAGCGGAGTGTCCAGGGGCACCTCGGCACATGCCACCCCTCTCTGCACAACAACTGCCACACCACCGGCTGAATGAGATGATGGGCGGTCTTTACGAAAAGTGTGATAGGACCGTAAAACATTTGAATGACTGGAATTCAAATGAGTCTCCTGCAAAGCCAGAGCTATCGGTCGTAGCTCACTAAGAAAGAAACTAATGTCATCAATGTTGCGTAGGAGACCTCGACAAGTCCATTGCATAAAAGGGAGATGACACATAAAAATTATTTAAAATCAATAAAAAGTTCTGGGCAAAAGTGCATAAAAATATCGGTGTGACTGCCTTTTAGTGAAATCCCCTAAAAACGCATAATAAAGTCAAAAAGATACCTATATATAGATAAGCTAATTTTTTTTCGGAGCTAAAATCCGAGGAATATTTCTTTTTTTTCTAGCATTGTTCTTCAGTCGTTCTGCGGGCTCACCCGCGGAAGAAGACAAGGACTCCGCTCCTGAAGGAAGAGAGTCGTCATCTGAAGCTGGACTGGCCTCTTCCATTTTCTCTTCCGTTGATACCTCTGGGCCCTTCAACGAGACTGCCTCGTCAGAGTGACCCGGCTTTCTCGGATTGTCGGTCAAGCGAGTGGGCAGTGCCCGGCCTCTGCCTGACGGGCCGGCAGACACCTGGGATGCCTGCGCTGGTTTTTTTTGGGGTGCAGAGGAAACACTGCCTGCCTTCGAGCATGAAGGCACAGGGGTGGCAGTTTCCATGCTACCCTCGGTGGATGGGAGAGGTTCCGTCAGTGACACGTTGACCTCCATGGCCTCCTCCACCCCCTGTGTAGAGGAAGGAGGAGATCCCTTTCGGACTTGGGAGTGGGTGGGGTCAAGCTCCACCTGAACCTTCGGGGCCAGGCGTTGCGGAAACGCCTTGGACTTCGTGAGCTTCTGTGGGGCCTCAGGCGTCTGAGATCCCACAGAAGTCTCTGTAGCGGTGAGGGGACTGGGTGGGCACTCAGTGTCTCGAAGACTATACTGGGTACCCACTGATGCCTTTGACAGCGACCTAGTCCCCCTGACGGCCGCCTCGGCGTACGTTCCTCCTTGAAGGAACGAAAAGCGTTTTCGTGCTTCATGGTAGGACAAGTTTTCCTTTGTCTTTAAGGTTAAAATTTCTTTCTCCTCTTTAAACTTTGGACACGATAGCGAGTAAGCAGGATGGGCACCAGTGCAGTTGATGCACTTATGTGTTGAGCTACCACACGTATCTGTTGGGTGGTCTGCGCATGCACACTTTGCGCAGGTTGTTTTTCCGCGGCAGGTGGCAGAGCCGTGACCAAACCGTTGACACTTGAAGCAGCGTCTCGGGTTCGGGACGTATGGGCGCACCTTACAGTGGAGGTAGCCCGCCCTGATACTTTGTGGCATCACCGTGGAAGAGAATGTAAGTACTATATGTTTTGTTGGTCGCTCGTTTCCGTCTTTACGAAGCAGGATTCGTCGTGCTGCCGTTACTCCTTGACTGGAAAGACCTTCCAAAATCTCCTCGTTACTTGACTCTAGCAAGTCATCCTCGGAAATTACTCCTTGGCAACTACTTAATGTTCAATGTGGAGTGACGGAGACTTTATACTCAGAAATCTTGTTTAGGTCCAAGAGGGCAGCACTCTGTGTGCCATTTTCCACTTCAACAAGCAAGTCACCAGATACTAGCTTCTTTGCTTTGAAGTTTTTGCCTACAAGGGTTTCTAGGGTTTTTGCAATCAGAAAAGGTGACAACTTCGCAAGAGGTTTTTCTTCTTGTTCGGAGTGCATAACAAGGAATCGGCTAAAGGTGTTCTGTACCGGTGAAGACCTATCATTCAGTTTTACTTCGGTCCGACCCCTTTTCAGGGGCCGATCAGAGGGTTTAGAACGGAGGAGTGCCATAAGAGGGCAAAGAATGTGCAGAATCCGCGGTGCACCGCCCACCACCGAGCCCAACAAGGGGTTAGGTAACGCACCATAACAAGAAGGGCTTGGCTGGTGACGTTACGCTAACAGTGCTGCCGGGAAACTATACCCAAGTGTGGGTCAATACAGAGGTCTATTACCACCCAAGGTTAGCAAAGAGGGGTGAAAAAGGAGTAAGAGAAATGAGAGAGAAGTAAAAGAAACAGGAAAGGTAAAGGTGAAAGATTGGAGGGGATAGTAGAAGAAAAGGCGACTAGACTGAATCATCCTGGCCGGGCCTTACCAGGACTTTCGTCTATGAGAAGCGGGGGCCGAAGTGGTGTATTGCCTCACCCGGGGGGCCCCGAAGGGTCCAAACCTGCCCCAGGCTCGGCTCAACCACCAGGATGCCCTTTTCCCCAGACACGGGAAAGCCACGCAGAGCCAGACGTGGGCGGGCGAGCCCGCATGGCTCGGGGTCAGTGGAGACGCCACTCTCCAAACACCTGCTTTCACAGGTGCCCCCTGCGGGGGAACAACTGACAAGATTCAAGATATAATTGCGGTCATACAAACGAAGTACAATTTGTTTGTTTGCTCGTAGACCACATTGCTACTAATAAAAAGCGGAACAAATAAAACCTTTTGTCGAAAAACAGTTTGGCATTTGTTGAATTTTCGAAATATTTGTTCAATCAAATGTATGTAACAGAATTTATTTAAAACCCATTTTATTGAATTCGTATATAATAAAAAAAGCTAAGGTGGAGCTTTCCGGGATGTTAAGGTCATTAAAATATCTTTCAATGGACACTTACTCCCTGCTGAAATTTTTTTTACTAGGCGATTTATGATGCTATCAGAAGACTACACATTCAGCAATTTGCTACAGCGTCACGCATATTTAAATAAAGTAAGAAAACGCTACTGCTCGGAACCGAAACCGAAACTGCCCTGGGGAGGAAGAACGAATGTAGAGAAGGAGAGAGTCGCCGGAAGTCACGTGGCTACACCCAACCGGCCGTGCGAAGCAGACAAAAACGCGAACGTCGCACGAAAGTCGCAATAGCAAGCACTTGGTGCTTGACGTTTGCGCGTTTTGCAAGCTCTTACCAGTTCGTGTTCCTAAGACGATTGATGTCTTCAGCCAGGTGAAGGGGCGACCACTCGGCGACGTCTTCGTGCGAATCAGCTGGGTGGAAACGAACTTTCTTTCGAAGCTAGACAGATTCGCCGGTACTGCGAACAACAATTCCGAAGTAGAGGTCCCACGCCCGTCGTCCAGCGGCATCGCATAGTGCCCTTCCGTCAGCCGTCCATCCCGCGATTCCCGCGATACGACGCCTTATTGAAAATTACGCAAAAAATGCACAGAGTGCTTCCGGTTTTATCATCGTGTCCACCAGCAAAAAAAAAAAAAAAAATCATGACACCAAACTGTGGACAGCTACCGCCATCTATGAGCGACGGCGGCAACCAGATAACTGGTTGCCGCCGTTGCTCATAGGTGGCGGCAACCTTTCTTTGGAGGAAGAAGAACGGGAGCGGAACGAACGCCGACGTGCGCAGCAGCGCGAATGGTTCCGCAACCGCCGCGAGGCCGCTATCGGCTTATTACCCGATTCACACGGCAGCGCAAAGGTACCTTTAGCTTAGGTTCCTTAGCTGAAGGTAGCTGTAGTTAACGGCGTTCTTGATCACACGATAAATAAACGGAGCACTTTAGGTTGATGTCGATTGCATTCCAGCTTAACCGCGAGAGGAGCACGTGATAAAAAAATTATTCCTCGAAATCGGTTTGACGCGCAGTTTTTTTTTTTATTATTGTGTGTGAAATATCACATTTAAAACCTAAATATGATTTCTGTCTGTTTTTGCGGCTCTTTAATTTTTTCTCTAAGTCTAAGGGCGCACATAAATGAGTCTTGCTTTAAGACGTCCGACCATTGCGAGGTGGGCGACCTTTTTATGTTTAGCAGCACCATTTTCTTGCAAAGTTCTCACTGGAGTAGCTAAATAGTGCCCGGCAGAAACGAACCACGACGGAATCTCACGGTTACGCCAGTCACGCAATCGACAGGGATGAACGACGACGAAGCTAAAGGGTCCTGGGCGGGAGAGTCGGGCGACTCGTCTACAACCTCAAAAAATAGCTCAGAGTGGTCCATCGCGTTCGGGTTCGTAGCAGACATATTTTTCCACGTGCCGCCGCTGCTACCTGCTGGCTAGAGTATGCGTTCATCGTTAATGAATCACTCCATCACATTTGTGTTCACAATCATTTCGCAATTTGGTACTTATATATATTCAATTTGTTATAATGCATTAAACAAGATATATTTATATATCTGTGTGATATTATTCTGAGTTCGTGGGTCCGAGGCTACTCCCTGTAGCTGTTAAGGGAGCTCGGCGAGCTTCCTTTTAACACAGGACCTCCTTTAGCGAAAGGGACCTTTATGCGCCGTGTGATCACGATCTCCAGCTCCCTTTACGACAGGTACCTGGGCTAAAGGTACCTTTACGCTGCCGTGTATTTGGGTATAAGTTCCACTGCGTCGAGCGCTTCAGATTCTCTTGCGAAAGAAGAGCAGATCGCTCTGTGCAACTTTTTTTTCAATCAACTTATTTTTAGTTTTTTAGAAGCCACAAAAACAAAATGGGTATTGTATTTGTTTTCCATTTTTAATATTGAGCGTGGACTTACGATGACCGAAGTCTTTAAATTATGTTTGGTGTGTATATGTCTAAACCATAGAGCTGGGACGGATACAGAACTCCGTTTTTTTTTGTTTTTGTTTTTTTTTTTTGGGGGGGGGGGGGTGGAAACTTTGTAAAGATGCTATTCTCCCATTCTTTCGAGTGCACCGGGGGGCCCACCCATGTCAAATTGCCCTCCGAGAAGGTGGGAGGGGGGGTTGACTTTGTTTGGGGGGAGGCGGCCGCCCCCGTCGCCCCCCCCCCCCCCCCTCCCCCCCTTGTATCCGCCCCTGCCACAGGGAACTGCACGTGGCCACGGTTGAGTAGAGTGAGCGTGTCTCAACCCGGCCAGTTCTCAATCGGCAGTTTTCGGGCGGAAAAAACAAAACAAAAAGAAAACAACGAATTTTGAGTCGCAAATTGTGCTCTGGGTATTCGGGCTCTCGTATGTCATGTACAAATTAAAACCTTGGCGAGCATAAATATACTGTCAGTGTCCCTTTATTACGTCACACCTAAAAACTGCCAAACTTTGCCAAAAATCATTTCGAACATTGTTATAAATTTAATTTAGAAATATGCTTAACTTATTAAGCGTAATAGATTTTTCTTTTACTTTATTTTGATATACTAATATCTTGAGAAGTAACAAAATAGTGAGTGGTACAACAGAGGATTCCCGACATGTAGAATACAGGTTCGTCCCTTTAATGAATTGTGGCAAAATTTGGCTAGTTTTTAAGTGTGACCTATGTAAGATATTTTAATGTCTTTCATATCACAGGAAAACTCAAACATTTATCTATTTAAAAAAAAAATGTAACATGATATGTTTAAAATACATTATGTTCCTTACATTTGAATGAACGAATGTTTAGAAAATCAAGCAAATTCATACCCGATTTTCACAAAAAAAAAATATTTTTTTTTATTTTCTTCGTGTTTTATTGATACACAATTAAGATTGTGGTTTATCAGCAAGTATAAAGATATTGTATTTTGTTTTGATGACTGCAATTAAAGCTTGACTCTTATCAGTTGTTCGCTGTTACTGCGTCCTCGTATAGGTGCTTTTCTAGCCAACATTGTGGTGTGATATAGTTAATTACCTAATAAATATACCTTAATTGGCATGAAAGCTTAAAAGTAAAAAAACTGCGTAATGCGGAGTACTTACTAAGCAGGCATGCTGTATTAATTACAACACACATCTGACAAGGTTCAAACTTTAATCGCGGTCATATAAACGAAATATTATACATTATATTTATATTTTTTAATAAATTACGAAATGGCCTTGCAACTAATAAAAAAAGTAATGCAAAAAAATGGGGATTCTGAAAAAATCGAAACCGAATTTAAAAAAAAAAGTTTGAAACGTTCCTTCATTTGATTTTTTGCAACATATTTTATTTTGTACATATATTATTAAATTTATATTACTTGAAAATAGGCGGATTTTTTTTTCCTTTGTGATGATGTCAAGGTCATTAAAATACTTTAAATGGGTTCCACGTAAAAACGTTCCAAACTTTGCTGAAAATCATCAATGCAACACAATTCGACATTAAAACAAATATTTCAAAATATGATTTAATCTTTTTTAAACAAGGTCTATTTCGAGAGTGTCACCATAAAGTAGTAGTGGTGCTTGATTTTGAGCAATGAGAAAATAGCGAGTGATCAAACATCTGATCCCCGACCGGTGGGAGAAACGTCCACTTTCGCCTGGGCCACTTCAGTGGCTAACCTTGCTTTAGAAAACGTTGTGTCTGTTCTTAATCCACTGGTATTTCCCGATGTTTGTCACTCTCAATTTTTTGTCTCCCTTAAGCTTTCTGTGGGGAAAGTCACGCACAAAAGAAGACAGTGACTTGTATTTTCCTGCGGAGGTCTTAAGGGCTGCTTTCCCCAGGATCATGTCCCCCGCAAAGAAATGAAGACACCGAACTCTGGAAACCTACCGCCATCTATGAGTGACGGCAGCAAGTCACGTATCTGGTTGCCGCCGTCACTCATAGATGGCGGCAGCCTTTCCACTCTGCCTTGCCGACTTGCGGCCGGCCATTACTTTCCATTGTACAGCTCCGCTGGTCTTCTTTCTTCATCAGAGTGGAAAGGCTGAACGTTTTTGTAGCGTGAGCTACACTGGCCGAGGTTGAGCAGTTTCGCTGGCTCGCATAATGAGCCGTGCTCCGTGCTGCGCAAGCGTGAGAGCAGTGACGTCACACGGCGCACAGCTGGCGCGCCGGAGCCGCCGCCGCCGCGGGCTCTGTTGCCACCGCGCGCGCCTCGCCGGTCTGCGCAAGCGCGAGGAGCAGTGACGTCACACGGCGCACAGCTGGCGCGCCGAAGCCGCCCCCGCCTCGGGCTCCGTCGCCACCGCGCGTGCCTCGCCGGTCTGCGCATTCCAGAGGAGTGACGTCATAGCCGCGGAAGACGCACTGGCGCCGCCACGTGCCCAGCTGTGCGCCTCCGTTGCGCAGTAGCCAAGTCTGACGCTGCACCGGAGCCGCTTGATAGCGCCTCTCATTTTGTGCGCATAAGCTCACGGTACCTATATCCTGACATAGCCGAGCTAAGCCACCACACTTTTTTTAAGAGGCGATTGATTTGGCCTATTTAAATATTTAGGTAACGTAAACTGTGCACCCATATTCGACATGAATGATGTAGATTGCGCGGTAGAAGCGTTTACAAAACGTATCATATCTGCACTTTACGCTTTGTTCTTAAAAAAAAAAAAAAAAAAAACAAAAAAGAACTTCCTCAATAACTGGTCGTTATCCTCGCTTGTACTTTTTTAGAGCTAAGATAATTTCTGAGAAGTAAATTGTATTATCACAGGAAATGTAAGGTCTCTTAATCTGCGTTTTGGTAAGCCCAATTCTCTGCGTCACGTGCGCAAGCAAAGTCGTTGTTGCGACGCGATAAGAGAGTGCACCGTGAGCCAGTAGAGCGTGGTTTACACCGTGACCCATTGCGTTTCTAGAGGTATAGTTGCAACGGAAAAAGAGTAGCACAAGTGACCGATAACCGGAGCTGCAAAATCGCGACGCGCGGCGCTATTGCTCCCGATCGCGCAGATATCGAGAGTGCCAGTCACGTTCCATATCTCAACGCGGGGGCGGCCGGCAGAAAATTGAGGGATAATATAGCTTTCAAAATGGGGGGCGGGTTTTAGGATGGGCTACTTTCTGCCGGCTGCCCCCGCGTTAAGACATGGAACGTGACTGGCACTTTCGCTATCGTCGCGCTCGCGAAGAATAGCGCCGCGTGTCGCGATTTTGCCGCTCCGATCGTCGGTCACTTGTGTTACTCTTTTTCCGTTGCAGCTGTACGTCAAGGAGCTTACAGCCGCGACTTCATCGACAATAAATATCGCTCACTAGCTATGGAATTGTGATTAGTGAACCTGAAGATGAATCGAACGCATCTGCGAGCTATTTTGCTTCTGTGTGTGTCTGTGTATATTTGCCCGACGTTATGAACAACGGTAGTGATTGCCTCTCACTTTTAATTTATGAAAACACCGACATTGAACTTGTCATCAGAAAACTCAAACCTAAGTTATTCGTCACATTTGACGATATTCAGTGTTTCATTGTTCAAGGATGCTCTTCTATTTTCTCACCCATTTTAACATATACTATTAACCTATGGTTATCGACCTCTACTTTTCCTTCAATTTGGAAACACTCTACAAATGTGTCGATACATAAAAAAGAAAGAACAGATGATCCGAAAAGTTATACACCCCTATCATTGCTATGTCAGTTCGTAAACGTCTACGAAATAATACTGCTGTAACATATTTCAAGTGTTTTTAAATACAATCCTCCCCTCACAACATGGTTTTGTGCGAGGAGAATCAGCCAAAACAAACGTCCTATCTTTTTTTTTTTTCGCCTGTTCAGTGTCAGCGTGGACAGGGTGACACTGTATCTTTTGATCTGTTTAAGGCACTTAATTTGGTTGATCATTGGCTAGTATTACAAAAACTGAAGTCGTACGACATGAATACTCCACTTTGCACTTTGATTCACGATTATTTGTCTAATAGTCACAACTTTTTACCTGTCTTGGACATCTCTCCCGGCCTTTTGTTACCCCCTCTCTTGTGTTCCTCCAGAGTCCGTACCTGTACCCATTCATTTTAAATGTTTTCATAAATGACCTTTACTAATGTGTTAGACACTCAGAAATTCTGCAAGCGCCGATAATATCAAGCTATTTAGGCAGATCTTATCTGTGGAGGACTGTGGGAAACTTATGGATGATATCAAATCCGCGCGTGATTGGTGTTCTATCTCTAGGAAGCTAAGGCCTGTTAATATTTGTTATCAACTTAGCAATGCCCCATTGAGAAGAGAGTGCACCCGTGATCTTGGAGTTTTTGTATAGACTCATTGTCATTCAGTACAGATGCCAACAGCATTGTCAATGCCTCCTTCCATACGCACTGTATCATTTCTATAAATACACGTGAGTTTTCCATGTCAGCATGCATAATGCGGTTATGCTTTTCATTATTCAGGTTGAAGCTGAAGTTTTCTTCTGACGTATGAAATTATATTGGGCGCACGCACCAAGCGATGATTGAAAATGTCAAGGAGCGTTTCTTTCAATATTGTTTTATGATGAGCTGTCGGTCGCACAGTTCACTTTGACTATGGAAGACTCTTAGAACGATGTAGTTGTTCTTCATTGAGTGCTAGACGACGCATCATGGATCTTATATTTTTCTTCAAATACGTTCACGGAGTAATTGATTGCCCTGATCTAACTTCAGGGAATTATATTCATGTTTCGAAACGCTTTCTGCGAATTTCTTTTACATATTATGTCAGTCAAATCTTCCAAACTTGCCCCATGATACGGATTAGAAACATGCAGATTACCATTGACGATTGATGTATTGACGTTTTAGATCTATCTTTAATCGCGTTCAAGCTTTTCCTTAATAATCTCTAGAATTTATTATTCCCTTTTTTGCTATATATATAGTGTTCATTATTACAAAAGTGCAAGTTGTTCATGAGCACAAAAAATGAACAAATGAATGAATGAATGAATGAAAAAAGGTAAATGACTCGAAAAAACATTAACTCTGCAAAGCTTGCCGTTTGCCCTTTTTAATTCATTTGAAGAATGCCCCAAAGACATTTTTTTTTAACTAAAATTCGGCCTCACATTCGTGCCTGAATTTAGATGAAAACACCCATTGATATTTTTGGTTTTATACCTTGTAAATATTTGTAATCAGCAATTATGAAACATAAAACATATACTTCTCACATTATTTGTTTCCTAATCGAAATATTTGTGAAGAAGTCGGGAAACACTGTCTGTAAGTCGAGCTTCATTGAAGTTTGCTAAAAGTTGGAAAGTTCGCCGAATCAGTCGAACTTCAGATTCGACGAAAGTTCACCACATTCCTAGCTTTGAAATCAAATTTGAGTGTTTTACGTGCCAAACCAACGACGCGCATCTGGATCCCTAGTCCTGATATTTTACGTTAAGACGGGTAAGAGACAGCTGCCGAAATAGTAGGATCCGTAACGCCGCCACGGCTCGCAACATCCACCGGATGCTCTTCACCACCGGACATTAACCGTAGCTATAGGCACGTGAACTCAATTCCGTTTGCGGTTTGTCACAAACAGGATGTACTATTTTTCCAGAAGAGCTTAAAATATTAAAATTGTTAACCGCACTGTCTCTACGGATTAAAATGCACCTGGGGATACTTTTTGGCATGTAGAGGTCTTTAGGTTTCGTACAATTCACTACGTTGCATTTGTTCTAATCACTAAACGTGTGCTTGACACGTCCCCACGTTTCAGGTGAGTTTTTGTTTTTGAAACTTACCCTTCTGCCAAGCCTGTAATTAAATATTAAATATGTAAAAGGAGTTCGCCGCTTTCAATTGGCCGCAGAAAAAAATATCTTGAGACATTTTACGTTTAATGGCGCTGTTTTTAGTGCTCATGCCGCCAGTCGAAACTCCTAAGGATCCAGTACACTAGAGTAAAATAACTAAAAGAACGCAACAGTTAGTTCAAACACAAATACTGCAATGGGGTGTAACGGCTAAGTCAGCATTAATTGTTAATTTGTCTACACACCACCAACCTTTGGTCGTTATACATGGTTCAAAAAGTACACTGTATAGTTTACGTTGTACCCAAATGTAACAAAAAAAAAAAAAAAGAAGAGAGCAAGCAGTCAAGACGATACTAGCCGTTTTACAAACATATTGTTCTGGCCCGATTCTTTTTCAAGTTCTAAGGGCTTATTACCGGGCTGTTACGAACACTATTTTTATCTTGCCAAATAACCCGCCTCCTGTCCCCTGCTACTCTTAGCTCGTACGAAAACACGTGTATTTAGTCCTTGCTGATGCAACAATAATTTTCACTATACTCCGTTCAAGCTAAGCTGCCAGTGCGGCGGAAGCTATAGCGCTCGTGGGACCAGGCATGCGATGATTTCTCGTCACGTGTTCACGCTCCTGCCCTCCTACTTGCAGAGGGCGCGGACAGGTGATGCCAGAGAGGCGGTTGATTAGTCCGGTGTGTTTGCTTAACTATCCACCAGCGAAAAGTTCAGCTACTTTCGAATGTACTTGGGCGGAAAAGCGGAAGCTGGATTAACAAGGTGAGAGACTTGCTACGCGGATGCAATAGAGATCCTCAATCGCTCTTTTGGAGACAAGAAACGATTGGAGCAGGACTATTTCTCCAGACTGAGGCTGATTTCAATTTAAGTCAGCCAACGGTACCTCGGGTCTACGAACGATGTTCGACAAGATGCAAATGAAGATACGAGGTCTCCAGACATTGGGCGTAAGTAAGTCAAGTTTTTCATCGATGCTCTGCGATATTTTGATGCGAACACTTCCAAGCGACATCGTCGTAAACTGACGTAAATTCTGACAACGCACTAACATTCAAGAAGGCATCGAAGGACCTACATGAGTTGTTAAGAGCGATAAAAGAAGAATATTGTCCGTCTCATCTTGCCAAGAACCGAATAACATGGAAGTTCATTGTTCCTAGTGCCCCATGGTGGGGAGGCTTGTAAAAGAGGCTGGTACGAACTGTAAAGACCAATCTACGGAAAGTGCTGATGAGGGCATGTCTAACATTTGGGAGAATTATCCACTGTTTTGACCGAAGTTGAAGGAATATTCAACTCCCGACCTCTCACAATAGACAGCACGGACGCCACGGAGCCCAAGCCAATAACCCCAGGAAATATCTTTCTTGGGAAAAGATTGATGTGCTTGCCCGACCCCCGCCGAAAGTTTTCTCGTTTAAGTTTATTTGAGAAAATATTTTTTCACAGCCCAATCCTTAAGACTGAACTCTTACTGAAGTCATCCTATCATCACGCAATGATCAAATACATAAAGTCGAAATTCCACAGTGCCACACTAATACCTACTACGGACCATTCGTACCTCGTACGTCTGCTGACTGGAATCACCTTTCCACATCCATCGCCAAAATTGTTAATCCTGTTGATTTTAAAAAGGCTGTATCCATACTACTAGAACGTGATTCGTGATTTGAGTGTTCTATTAACTTGTACGTTATAATCCCGCCCCCCCCCCCCCTTTACCGTAATGCCTCCCGGCCCTTAAAGTACGAATAAATGAAATGAAGTGAAATAGCAAAGACGGAGCACCAATCCAAAAGAACACAGAGCTGCTTAAGAGGACCAACTATCGACGACGCTTAGCGGACAGATTTGGAATTGTGGCGAATGGGAAGGGTGCTGAAGACTCACATAGGAACATACGACAACATACGGTCCTGCCAAATAAAGCTGCACAATGGAATAATTAGCGAGCGACCAGTTCAACGCCTTTATTCACTGGAAGTCAGCACGTGACTCATTTCGCGGTTGGAATAGTGTTGAAAATAGACGAAACTGGTCGAGTAGCAGCGAAGCAAAAAAGCAACAGAGTGGCAAGCATGCAAACGAGGTCAAGGCCTGCGCTCGCTGACGGTAAGCGTGAAACTCGTCCTCGATTCTTTTTACAATTTTTTTTTTCTAACAATGCGAGCGCACGTTAGGAATTAAAGCGCTTAAGTTTCTTGTGAAGCTGCCGCTGTTTTCTGGTTCTTGAAATCAACAGTCTATTTATGGTCATAACTCTAATCTATGGGTTCTAAGCGTACTAAACAAACGAACATTACATCCATGCGTGGCCAATTTTTCTATTAAAATTGGTATCAAAAGATCGACACCATATGACGCCATCAGACAAGGAGGGGTATAGGTCGAGGGAGGGATTAATATTTTCTTCTTCCCTTCCGGGCGACCCGTAAGGCGGAAGGTGTGTTCACCCGGTTGCAAAAGGCGCCTCCCTCGTACGGATCGTAGCTTTTAAGAATAAATATCTAGATATATACCTCTATGTTAAATAAATGTTAAACAAAACACTGGATATGTGGCGCAAGCCACCGCCGATTCAAAGGGTTCAACCTCATCCATACATCCATTTATCCATCGGGTACAGTATTTTATACACACACGCGCGTTTGCTTGAGTGGTGACATCCCAGACATTGTTTTACGTAATCGTTTCTTTTGATGTCTTTTGAAGTGCGTGCAATCCCATGTGATTCAGCTCGAGCGCGTAGCCATGGCTAATGCCCAGACGCCATTTTACGGCACAAGTCACACACTAAGTGCGCCCGCGCATCACTAGCTGACCCACTCAGTGCAACAAAGGATGTCTTCACCCTGAGACAGATAGACATGTAGGCACCCTAAGGAAGGGCAGAGCCCCACTCTTCCTCCAAAGTCATAGACAGGGGAAGAGTTTAGACATCTGTTGTCCTCGGTGACCTCTTACCGCCTCTTGGCTACTCGCACAGGAGTGACGTCGCGCCCAGCAAGCCCCTAGCAACCGCTTAGCGATCACCTAGCAACGGGAGACGCCATGCGAAGAACGCGCGACTGTCCGCCATTACCCACACGCGCATGCTGGACCACATGTTATTACATCTACCGATATCCGTTTTTTTTTTTTTTTAGGTTCTGTTTAGAAAATGATCGGATGTGATACCGTTGAATGCTTCAGCCACAGCTATCAAATCTTTTGATTTTTGTTTAACCCCGAAAGAAAAAAAGAAACGTCTAAATACAGGATGCTTCTTTTATCGAATACATTTTGTTTTAGAAAAAGCCACTAAAGCCACACAAATATGGTATCTGAATTGAGTTATACGGCCAGGCGGACATCATATTTAAAAAAAATGCAACTAAAAGATAACTAATTAACGGAAATGCATTAATTACTTTCTTGGTTAGACATTGTAGGGCACATGTACATAGAAAAAGTGGAGGTAATCAATGTTGAAGGCCAGCCAGTTTTTCGAAATCCTGAATCACGCACGCAGTTCAAGTTATTCATTGCCAATTTTGTTTCTGGAAATCTGTCGATACCGAAACCAAAAGCGCGATGTCTGCCGGAAGGACAACCCTTGTTTGACGGCGGAGGGCCACCATAATGACGGAATTTGCGTCACTTCTGCGTCACAGCGTGCCGGGGCTGATTTTAGTCGGTGTTCGGCGGCTGACGAACTAAAGCGATAAGCCACCTTAGCGGCCGCGACAAGTTGCTTCGCCTTAGTGCGCAATATCTCTGAAAAACGTTTTTTTTTTCTTTGACTAATTTGGAAACGGCGTACAGTATCTACCCGAGACGCAGGCGGATAATCTTAAAGTGACACATTTTTTAGCCCGTTAAAGTGATGCTATAGAGACGCATCCGTATTGTTCGTATGGATAGCTGGTTTATGCGCACGGAAAGCATTCAATTCAGAGATGTGATTCGGACCTTCCATGATCATGGCAGAGTCGTAAATCGTGCTGCTCAGGTCATGGGCGGCTTCTATCTACTTCTTGCTCTGAGGTCTTCGACGCATGGGCGCTATTGCAAACTCAGCTGTCCTTTCTTGAGTATACCACAGAACGGTTCTTCAATGGCTTCCCCGGTGGGCTTCAGGTTGTGAGTCACAAAAAAAAAAAGTGAGCATGGTCCTGGCATGCGCTGAGATGAACGGTAACTCCCGCCCGACTGGTCACACGGCTGTAGGCTGCTCGTTTCCAGGATCCTCGGGTTCCCCGATATGCCCATTTTACGAGCGTCTTCACAAAGTTTCGGAAGACAGGTTATATACATCACAAAAGGCGTGGAAAGGCCGTTGTCGTAAGGGAAAATTATGAAATTGAGGTCCTTGCCTACGTGAAAGTCCCCCCCACACGCCAGCACCCGAGAGACATGCGCCTGAGTGAGGCAGCAGCGTCACTTTCGTCTGGAGTGTGCTAAGGAAGCATCTTGTTGCCGAGGATGCCGCACCAGGCCTTGACAGATCAGCGAACCTGGTGGTTGTGTTCTCTTAACCAATGAGGATTCTGGTCTAATCAGTAATGTCCATTGATGGAGGGTCGCAGCTCCACTGTGACATAATATTGCTTCATTGGTCCAAATTACTTTGTCGGAAAAGTCCTTACCCTCATTCGGTTTAGTTAGGGCCCAGTTGCAGACTTCGAGCCGTTTCTCAAAGTCCACTTCAGTGAGGTCTTGGTTTTGACACTTTTGATGCAAAACGATCGATAATACTATCGATATTATCGATTGTGGAAGCCAAATTCAAAAATCGATAGTGCAAAATCTATCGATAGTCGACTACCGTAACACTATCGATACTACTATCGATACTACATGCCTTGCCCTCCATCCCCCCATTCTAAGAACTGGGGGGGAAGGGCAAGCTCCTTCCCCCAGGCTGGTGCGCATAATGGGCCGGGGCACATGGGAGAATTGTAGACAATAAAAATATATAAAGTGCTGATTTCAGGCTTGTGTCCTTTTGATATGCCTGGCCAGATCTGCAATTTCCACACTTAGCCAAATCTGGGATTCCCATACCTGGCCATGGATATCAGACTATATCTGGCATTATGAGGCTATATCTGGTAGATATACCATATCAGGTTATATGTGGCCAAATTTTGAAATGTGCCATATATGAAATCTTCAGATCTGGGCAGATATAATTTTTTTTTTGTAAGGGAGGTAACACGCTCCCCTGTGATACGTGTGCTATTAAATGTCCATACAGCTTGCAATTCGCATAAAAATGGATGAATGGTTGGATGGATGGTAATGGCTATACCCTTCGTAACGGGCGGCAGCTTGCGCTACCTAGCCTAACATTTCGTCATTCCTTCTGCTTTTTTTTAATTTGTATGAATTTTGTTCTAACACAACCCCTCCCCCCCCCCTTTTAATGTAACGAGTGTTGATGTTGTTGATTAAACGTTTGTGTCGATGAAGCGTGCGACAGACTAGCGGATTCAATACCAGCTGCAACACCTCTGTTCCGTGAAAGTGTACGTCTACGCCAGAAAAATTTAGGAAGCAGCACAGGATCATCTAGCACGAAACGGGAAATACCAGCTTCAAGGCAGGTCTCTGGTGCGCCGCACAACCGACGTGAAGATTCAGTCATTTGAACGAAGCGGTACCACGATTACACATTGTTAAGCACGACTCACGCAATTTCGTAGCTAAACGGCGTACCCAAATGCATTGCAGACGCTTCACTTCAGACTTCATAGATTCCGATGGTTAATGAGAGCGCAAAAATCTCGCGTGAAAATGTATCCTAGCGGTATCCGAATCAATCCGAAGTCCGAGCAACGTAGGGCCGATTGTCTCTTTCGTGACAACATCCCCGTCGATCACTAGCGAAATGCGCAGCGTTCCTTCATATTTCAATGTTATATCTGCGTGAGAGACCACGCTGAACTCTGAAGTCGCTTCCGATCGGCTTCATGTGACGGCTCCCGGATCTGAAATCAACTCGCCGAGACCAACGACAACGAACAACGCATCCGACAAGCTCTGGCCGATGCTCCGGCCCAGCTGAGGCCAGCCGCTGCCTCGGCGCTGCCATCTTTCCTGTGACGTCACGTATTTGGTTTGGTCACGTGCCGAGTAGTCACATTTGCTTACAATCGCAGCGGCCTGAGGGGTCACTTCCGAGTGCAGACCGGAACCCCGGTTTATCGCTCTAAGTCCCTCTACCTCGTTGGCGGGAACACATATACGAACAACTATGCTGAAATCGCACAAATTTGGAAACATGAAAAAAATGTTCCATATCTTTGGTTGAAGAACAAACCACAGGCTTGTGTTCATCGCACAACAATATTTTAGTCCTGGAAGTATCCTAGTCTCTTGAAGATAGCATGCAACAATTTTCGCTTGTCCTGCATTCCGCTCGGAAGGCTGGCCGATCGCCATGATGTCAAGTATAGTGTCAATCAATATACTTACACAGCACTTCTATGCGGAATTGATCTTTATACAAAACTTAACTTATTTTATCTTAAAAATAAATGGCTGTCATAAAAAAAAAAAACTGCTAGTGTTGCGGAAAGTCTTTGTTTAGGACGGTAACCTAAGTCTCCTAAAGCTGGGTGCCTATCAATACCCTGTCCGAGTAAACTGCCGAAATGTGCCGTGTTCGCGCTAACAATGTCGCGTAGCTTACACCTCCGAAGATTAGAACATTGAAATGAGCTGACTAGGCAATTCATTTCCTGTTTCAGACGCTTACAGCATTCTACGCGTTATGATGTCTACTCGCACCGCGGCCGAGAGGTCCAGCAATAGAAGTTTGCAGCCATGGCTGAAGAAGAAAACTGAGACACGTTCGGTGAGACGCCGGGATTGAAACTGCTTTCATTTGGGTGCTGATGATTTCAGACCATGGCAGAACTTTACTCCATGTCGTTTTATACTTCGTTTCAGCTTAAGTACAGACGCAGCCCACGCTACGAGCTAATGACACCAATATAGCAGCGTGAAAAGCGCAAGTCACTGGGCCTTTTCTGCTTAGGATTGGTTCAGCGATGATAGAACACGTCCAGAAACACGAGGAACACCATGATGGTGCTCTTTTGGCGCTGTCTGCGGGGTCCCCTCAGCTCGTAGCGTCGGCTGCGTCTGGACTTAAATTGGTTCGAAGTATAATTACGTGTATAAACATAATGCTTTTATTCTGACGGTTATTTGTAGCATAATCTGGGCAAAACAAATTGGTATATAATAAGTTTTTTTGTAGGACATTACAATTCTATTTCGCAGCAACAGAAGTGTGTTCACTAAATGCTTAAGAAGAAAAAAAAAATGCACGCCGTGATTTGGAAAAAAAAATAAACACAAAAAAATGATGAAAGCGTGTCCTGCTAACCTCAATGGCGGTTTCATAAGTATAAGGCGTAACAAAAACAAACGTATGAATCTTAGTTTACAAGACACGAATATCTCCTAAACATACGCACAGATGCATGATTAACATGTTCGGACCACTTTAAGTGATCGACCGCCTGGAGGTACTCTTTAGATTTAAACGTAAGCGGGATTTAAAAATAATTGATGAAAGAACATACGACGAATTGCCCTTAGGACTTGTAATCCAACTCGAGCTTTTTTTTTTATCTTGGGCTTTTTTACCGGTTATGCAGCAATAGTATTGAGCCGATAAGGACGCCAAGAAACAATCAGGAAGTGTGAATAAGACAGGCCCCGCTTTCTTAAGTTGTCAGACACCATACTTCTCGTCTGAATGGCGGTAAGAAAAAAAAAAAAAGTAGCTGCGCGCTATGCCCGGAAAATTAGAATGGAGTTGGATGCAAATTCTCAATATTTACCAAGTACGTTCTCCGGCTGTTGAACGCGTGACAGATAACAGTATAGTCAGTTACTCCGGGGTATGAAAGCAGGAAGATGACTTGCGGTCTCTTCATTCGGATAACTTAAAAATCTACGGTTGTAGCGCTTCTAAGGGTCAATGTTAATAAATGCGTAGCCCGATTTATTTTCGTCTTTGCTGAACTCTCACCAATTCGTCCTTTCTTTTTTTTATCTTTTAGGACGGCCTGAAGGCGGAAATAAAAGACGGCATCGTGTATTCGCCTTACCCCGAGATAGAGATTCCGATGTATTCCTTGTACGCCGTCGTCGAGCAGAGGCTCCTTCGCTTCGGTGACAAAGCTGCTCTGGTCAGTATGCCTGGTTTGCTCTGTCATTTGATTCCCTCCCAGAGTGCCAAATTTCTTTGGCCGACCGCCTTCGTGTCTCTGGAAGGACAAAGTTGGGAGCGTAAATATACTTTTACAAAAAGCCGATGTTTCCCGTCGAAAGTGCCGTTTTCCGCTAGTCAGACTCGGTCAATCCGAATTCAAAATTGGTCCCACAGTGCTGAAGCGACTCGTACCACCAGCATCGGACGTTACTTAATCCTAAAAGCTTTTTCCAGTGGCAGTCTCTATGCTTGATGCGGCGCCGATTACCTCGAAAACAGCGAGTGATCAAAAATTTGGCAGAAACACTCCAGACTGCTTACGCGTAGGAATGCAAAAGAATTCCTACATGCAGCGCATTTCTACAAGCAGCACGCCTCGTCTTCCTATCGCACACGGCGCTGCGGCGGTGACATCAGGCTCCCCCAGTGCGCAGGCACGGCGAACCTCGCCGGCTTCACGACGGCTTCCGTGACGAAGCATTGCGCTGCTGTGCTTTTCTTTGGGTTTTATCGGGAATGGGAATTTAGGTGCCGTTATTTTGCTACAAACGGTTACAGACAACGCCGGCTTCGCTCCAGAAAACAGTTAATGAAAAAGAAAAAGAAAGAACACGAGGAGCAAATGCTGGCGATCGACATTCTATATTCTTGCCATCTTCGTCTATACTGGGCGGCGGAAGGTGTTTCGAGCATGCGCAAAAGCTCCCTTCCGGGAAATATCAGACGCAGCGCGTGCTTCCAGAGCCCAGTGACTTGGCAGTTTTCGCCTGGATAATAAGCGTCAGAGAGGCTACTCCGTTTCGCGGCAAGTTCGACCGCAGCAAACATGCGATCCGACGTAGCCGATCAAGTAGCGACAAACGTACGTCGGCACGACTCTCGCTATCACCAGCAATAATAATCATGCGCAAAAAAAAAAGCGGCGCAGGGTTATTGCGGATTTACTGTGCCCGACAGGCTGAGCCGTTAATAGCAAACGCGCAAAGACGAGCGTCGTGCCGATGTACTTTTGTCGCTACTCGATTGACTACTGAAAAGGCAAACAGCGCACAGTGAACGGGGACTAGAGGAAGTGCAAACATAAGTGCTGACTCTCAGCTGAATTTTAATCACATGAAAACAAAACAAAGAAAACAGCAACCCCGCCCACGTCACATGATACATTCACCACGTGTCCAAAGAAACCATCTCTTTACTACTTAAGCCCAGTGACGTTTGGATTACGCATTTAACGCCTGCTTTGATAATTGCATGCGCCTCTAAAATTTCTTTGTTCACTCTGTCTCTTCCATTGCCAATGATACCTGTCTTACTGAAGATAGGTTTGCACCCACATTCATGACAGTGCAATGGCAGATGCCCCCCTACAGCTCCCACCACTGATAGCAACAACAAGTCATGCTCCCGCAGTCTGTGATTAACACATCTGCCCGTCTGACCGACGTAGGCTTTTCCATACGTTAGTGGAATCGTGTACACAATTCCCACCTTGCAAACAACATATTGATTTTCATGCTTCACCGAGCAAGCGAGGCATTTGTCCTTCGTATCGCCAACTCTCGCACATAGTTGCGCCAGCTTACACGGAGCGAAAAACACCAATGACACACCGTACCTCATGGCAACGTTTTTCAAGTTGTGTGAAATTCTATGGAGATACGGTATTACGAGCGGTCTCTTATTTGGCCTTTCCCTCTGGGGACGGGGTTCCCCCTTGAGTTTCTTTAACGAACCTCGTCTTGCCTACAAGCTGCACTCGAGAAGTCATGTCATCATGTGGTTAACGATAGTTTTGCCCGGCAGGTTGAGAGATTGACAGTGGCAGGTTTCTCAACTTCGGTTTTATTGAGTGTTGCGGAGGGGGAACCCCGTCCCCAGAGGGAAAGGTCAAATAAGAGACCGCTCGTAATACCGTATCTCCATAGAATTTCACGCAACTTGAAAAAAGTTCCTTTGAGGTATGATGTGCCATTGGTGTTTTCCGCTCCGTGTAAGCTGGCGGAACTATGCGCGAGAGTTGGCGATAAAAAGGACAAAGGCCCCGCTTGCTCGGTGAAACATGAAAATCAATATGTCGTTTGCAAGGTGGGAATTGTGTACACGATTCCACTAACGTGTGGAAAAGCCTACGTCGGTCGCAGATGTGTTAATCACAGACTGCGAGAGCATGACTTGTCGTTGCGATCAGTGGTGGGAGCTGTAGGGGGGCATCTGCCATTGCATTATCATGAATGTGGGGGCAAACCTATCTTCAGTAAGACTGGTATCATTGGCAATGGAAGGGACAGAGTGAACAAAATAATTTTAGAGGCGTATGCAATTATCAAAGCAGGCGCCAACTGCGTAAGCCAAACGTCGCTGGGCTTAAGTAGTAAAGAGATGGTTTCTTTGGACACGTGGTGAATGTATCATGTGACGTGGGTGGGGTTGTTGTTTTCTTTGTTTTGTTTTCATGTGATAAAATTTCAGTTTAAAGTCAACGCTTGTCCTGTTTGCACTTCCTTTAGTCCCCGTTTACTGTGCGCTGTTTGCCTTTTCGTCAGAATGAACCAACTAACCCACATCGCCACCCTAATTCGATTGACTACGTCGGACCAAGGCGTCGGACACTGGCGTTGGCCGTGGCTACATTTAACAGAAAAAAATCTTGATTTGGGGGAAACATTTCCCCGCTACATTTTGCGAAAACATTTCCCGCCGAATTTGGCACATTTTTCCGTAAAATTTAGCGCACAGTCGCGTGAACGTTCAAACGGGAAACAACCAAATTGAAGCAACCTAATGTCGGCAAGTGCGTCAGCGCCCTCTACCTGCCGGTCAGGCAACTAACGAAATGGAAAGGTCTATAGAAAAAATGCACTACCGGTGGGCAACGGTGCACAAATTCGTAGAGCGATAGGTTAAGAAACTGAATTTTGCGGTCGATTTAAAGAGCCTGGCCGCTAGTTGAGACACCCAGTAGTATGGAATCTAGTTCATGTTGTAGTTTTTGTGAGTCAGAGTCATTAGATATTACTTTGTACCACATCAATATATATATATATATATATATATATATATATATATATATATATATATATATATATATATATATATATAAATAAAAAAAAAATTGTGGCTTCTAAAAAACTACAAATACGTTGTCTGAAAAAAAAAAAAAGGGACGTAGAGAACCGGAAACACTCTGTGCATTCTCCGTGTAATTCTCAGCATGGTGTCGTATCGCTGGAGTGTCGGGCGGGACAGATGAACGAAGCGGACAAAGCGATGGCGGCGGTCGACGGGCGTGGGACCTCTACTTCAGAACTGTTGTTCGCGGTAACAGCGAATCTGTCTAGCTTCGAAAGAGAAATATTTTACCGATCAAAACAATTATGCCGTATTCCGTTCGACACGCCCGACCACCGAACCGATTCGCACGAAGACGTCGGCGAGTCATCGTTCCTTTTCCTGGCTAAAGACATCGCTCGTCTTACGAACACGAATTGGTAGTAGCTTAAAAAAACGCGCAAACGTCAAGCACGTCGTGCTTTACTCGGGCGTTTCTCGCGCAACGCGCGAATTTGTCATCTGTCTTGCATGGCCGGAAAAACGAAGGAAAAAAGAAATATAAGAAGAAAACTCGGTCGAGTGTGGCCACGTAACTTCCGTCAACTCTCTCCTCCTCTACATTTCTTCTTCCTCCCCAGTCCAGTTTCGGTTTCGGTTTTGAGCAGTTGAGTTTTTTTGTCTTCATTAAAATATACGATACGCTGTAGCAAAATATTGATTGGGCAGTCTTATGACACCATAATAAATCGCATAAAATTTTTTTTTTTTGTGGTGTTAGTGTTTTTGCAAAGGGGTACTCCGGTTGTTATTTGAGGTACCCAAGCATATCGAATTTTTTGAATACCCGAACTTGATGGTATGCTATTCATTGTTTCGAAATTCAACATAGTTATTAAAGGAACCTTACATGAAGATGATGCCGAAACCAACATTCGAATTTCCTGCGCGCTCTGCAGTGGTGTGACGTGGAAGTCTGTACAAATGGTAAAGACTTTCAGGTCGCGCGGTTTGCCTTAAACAGAGTATGTCAAGTTTTTCTTTGTGTTAATCAGTGAATGAGTTTCCAAGCATTTATTTTACCACCATCAAACGTCTTGTAATCAGTTAGGAACGTGGTTTATTGCCCACTTTGTACCACAGTCCAAAACCGGTTTCCGTCAACTGCTCCTATCAATGATCCCTGCGTTGTAACTAAAATTTCACTTTGATTAATTAAACTAAACGCTGGAAGCGTTGTAAACAAAACGGTTTAATTCAGATATATAATTCTCAGTTATGACCCCGATGTAATAAACGACCGTTCCTCCCGGGGTGGAGGGGTCGCAACCATTACCAAAGATGACATTGATTCTTTTTTTTCAGCTAAATACGAAGTGAATGGCTGAGGTGGGATGGGTGAAACTTTTTTTCTATAACTTATTTATTCTTGTCGGAGCTGTTTAGAGGCCACCAATGTGCTGGAAATGAGATGATGTACGAATTGCCATGACTTCCTCCAGGAACAATTTAAGAGTTTCAAAACAATAATTATGAGGGGTTACTTCAACCTTCCAAACACTGACTGGCCTCCGATGACTACAGTGGCCCCATGTAAACACTCCGATGCCTTCATAGATATTGCGTTCGCATATATCCTAACAAAAATAGTGTAAAGTCCCACTCGCATCAGCTAAATGTACTAGTTCCATTCTTGATATTTCTTTTGTTATCCAGAAACTTTATGTAGCCGACGAGCAATGTGTGGTCGCGGAGGGCTTATCTGACCATTTTATGGTCATTCTTGATTGCCTCTTCTGTGAAAGCTCCGCCAGCACAGAAGAGGGCTGCGGTGGCAGGTGTTCTTTTCTGTTAAATACCGCTCTGTATCAGGTGCTGACCACTATCGAGCTGAAAATTTCATACATTATCAATGCGTTTTATTTTCAGACCACTCTGCGGGGTTTTAGAAGTGCATGTGTCCAATGTCCAACCCTGTCACGCAAAAACAAAAAGGAGAGTTTTTATTGGAGTTAAAAGCTTTGTCTCGGAATTTACATGAGGGAGGAACTTCTGCATATCTTATGTTGCAATAGACTACATCAACCACTCGCAAAGCAGGACATCTAGTCGCTGCCATGTCTCTACCAGGCAACCTCATTTCTTTGGCATTTCAAATGCCAAGCACAGCTTTGATCAGCGCTCAAAAGAAGAGAGGGCACATGTGCCCGTATCTTTGACAGCTTGGCCAAGAAACGTTGTCCCGAGTATGGGATCGTGAGAGCAATCACGAGAAATTGCTAGCCTATCAAGGTAAATCTCACGAGTAAACTGTACCCACTTGCATAACTGTACCCACTTGCATGCCAGCGGTGCCGCACTTGCAATGTTCTATGCGGAGAGCAAGTGCGTTCTGATTGGCTCTGAGTGAAAGGATGGCGGGTAGACCTCAACGCAGGCTGCTCCCGAGGTCTACCCGCTATCCTTCCAACCCGAGTAGTAGTAGTAAGCGTTGTAGGTGGAGTAGGGAGGTTAATCAGAGGTCGGCTTTCTGGCTTTACCGCAACCCCTACGCAAAAAGCAAACAAATTGGCGCTCCGCATCGAGTGCACACGTCGCAGTTTACTGCAGAATGCACTTTCACTGGAAGGCTGTACAACCAGATGGTGGCCTAGTTCTAACAAAAGCTCGAACGCCCTTAAAGCACATTATGAGTACAGGTAATGCGAACTCATTCGTCGTTCATTTGAGCCATGCCAGTCGTCAAGGTCTGTTCACGTAGCAGAGCGCGTTGAATAAAAGTTTAGTTCGCACAGGAAGAATAAAACACTAAAATGAACGAAGGACTTAAAAAAAAAAAAAAGCGTGGCCTCTATACAAGCAGTTCCTTCCGTTTCTACAACGTAACGGAGGGTATGCCCCTCCGTATTCTCCGTTCCTCCTCTCCTGCGCCCCTCCCATTTTGCGGGGAAATTTTCCCATAATGAAACGCGTGGTCACGTTCGGTTGCATTATGTTCATAATGCACCGCGCGTGGTTACGCCGACGTCGACGGCGACGGCGACGCCGCTCAAGCCGGAAACGAGCGCCTAAGAGCTGCACTCTAAAACAAACAAACTTACGTTGGTGTAAAATGATTGAGGAAGGGAAAAATATGCTTCCAAGCACCTCTGGTAACTTGAAGCGCTCGAGTGGCCGGACTTTTGAAAGTTTCCTCGTATGTATATAGATCGCCGCAAGAATGCAGCTTTTATAGTCTCTGACAGAGTGACAACAATGGGGCGAGTCTTTCGGACCCCAATCCTCCAGCACACGCTCGTTGTCTTTTGTCATGCCTTGGCAGCGTTTGCTCGCTCGAAACTCACAAGACCCCGAAGCGTGTCGAAACTATGAAGCTCGCCTTGGAGGTAGGGCAACTAACGCTCCTGCCTGCCGTTTTACTTATTTGCTTGTTTGCACATACTGCGATCTCATTTAAGCTTATTACACAAGTGGGTATACAGCGGCGTACAGTACTGGTAAACGAAGAGACAAATACAAAAAAAAATCTAGGAAATAACAATTTAAATCAAACACACGTTAAAACAAAGATGAATCGGGGCGATCACCCCTCGAGTGATCTATAGTATCGAAATCAGCACTTTTGAGAGAAGAGAGCCTTAGACCGCCCCGCCCGATCCGGGCTGACAGAGCTGGAAGGTACCAAGAGCCATCCCCAGGCTCTGCCACGAAGTCTGTAACGGACAGCCGAAGCTCTATGGTGGCGTGGGCACGCCCGACAGGGGACGCGGAGTGGAGGGCCAGGATTCTCAGAACTCTCTCGAACTGCTTGTCCGAGGGGGAGTACAAAATCTAGGCTACCACTCCCCTCCGACACACCGAGCCCGCCGGCCTGCATCTTTTCTCATCGGCCTCACAATTACCATCAGAACCATCGTCCCCAACGGGATACCTTTGAAGATCCCCCAGGCTCCCAGCTACCCATGGGGCATGAGCAGACAACCTGAATGTCAGAATATATACTCGTGCAGGGATCTTGATTCTCATTACGTGTCAACTTCTCCCCGCCTCCCCATTCCCCCGAAAAGCATGCGGTATTCACACGGGGGAGACGTTTCTCCCTTTGCTCCCCGGGACGAGCATCACGTGGAAACAATGTCACGCTTTTGCGTGGAGCCACGCTGACGTAAACATCCCGGGAGGTCGGGGGAGCTTTTGCTCTGGCTGCACAAACGCTCCCCGCCTTGGTGTGGGGAGCGTTTGTGCAGCGAGAGGAAGGCGGTGGCATCGAGGAAGGCGCCGGCCTTCTTAGTGCGCTTGTAGCCTTGAAATTACGCGGCGGCCAATTACGATCCTAAACGACGTCAAAGAGCCTACTAAGATCGGCAATAGCGTCACCACGGAAACGGCCCCCGATCTTGCCCTGAGTAAAAACATTAACTCAGCCACATGGACAAATACGGGCCTCACGTTGGGAAGTGACCACTATATAGTGGAAACGACCTTCCAGACGGCTCCGTTTAAATCTCCCCCATTAAAAACGAGACTAACGGATTGAAACAACTTCCGTAAAATTAGGGTCAAGACCGCTCTAAAGGAAATTGGCAACCTGAATGAATGGAGCCGCACACTGAAAGAAGATGTAAAAACCACCACAGAAGAAACAGAGGCGATAACCTCACAACACAGGACTGACCCTAAATTGAAACACATGTGGGAAGCCCACCTTAGCTTACAACTAAGGTGGAAAAAGCAAGAACACAATCGCACCATCAGAAAGAGGGTAACAGAGCTAGAAAGGAAAATAGAAGCGTACGCGTTCAAGCTCGAAAGACAACAGGTATGCGACAGCGACAGGGGGACAGGTATGCGACAGCGAGAACGGGCATCTGAGTAAGAAAAATATGTGGCTTCTGCTACGACACCTACTTGACCCCACACTGACCAAAACGGCTCAACGCAATAGACACGCTCAAATAGTACACCAACATGAAGGCAACACAGAAGACTTAATCAAAGAACTCAAGGATAGATCACCACGCAATCCACCGACCCACTTCCCCGGTACAAAGGTGAGCCAAACCCAGAATTAGACCAGGAATTTAACACAACGGACATATAGCAAGCCATGAGCCAACTCAAAACAACATCAGCCGCGGGACCCGACGGCGTCTCAAACAAGATGTTGAGAAGTCTAGACCTCACGTCAGTGATGGCCCTAAATGACCTGATCAACAAGTACTGGCAGGACGGTGACATCCCCCAAGAATGGAAACACGCCAGAATCGTCTTTATACCTAAACCAGGCAAGAAGTTAATAACCGAAAACCTAAGACCCACCTCCCTGACATCTTTCATCTTGCTTAGGGAAGTTCATGAAGCACGCGGTTCTAAACAGACTCCAAGGATATGAGAAGGGTAACAACCTCCTACCCCCTCCATGCTGGGATTTAGAGCCCAACTGTCCAGGCAGGACGTCATGCTCCAACTTGGCGAAGAAGTGATCCCCAAAAGCCCGAACACGAGGGCCATCCTCGGATTGGAAATAAACAAGGCCTTTGACAACGTGTCACATGAGGCCATCCTCACTAACCTATCGAGGATAAATCCAGGATACCGAACCTTCAACTACATAAGATCGTTTCTGGACGAGAGGATGGCAGAAATATCGATCGGCGGGACGATCTCGGATCCCTTTCGCATGGGGTATCGGGGAACCCCGCAGGGCTCTGTACTCTTGCCGTTTCTGTTTAATCTTGCACTCATAGAATTACCGAAGCAACTCGAGGCCATCCCAAATCTCAGACACACTTTCTATGCAGACGATATCACCGTCCGGATCACTACAGGAAATGATGGGGAGATAGAATAGACCCTACAAAGTGCAGTCGATACCATAGAAGCCTACGTCAAAGCGGTAGGACTAGAATGTTCTCATCCCAAATCGGAGCTCCTAATTAAAAGCGGCAATCCAAGGAGACAAAATTCCTGCCTTCCGCCAGCCAACATAAACGTACGTGTGCAAGGCAAAGTCATTAAACAAGTCAACTCCATCCGGATCCTTGAAATGATCATCCAAGAGAACCGAAATAATACCCAAGTCATCGAAAAGCTAAACGTCTTGGTCCACCAGACCAGTAGACTGATCCGACACATAGCGATCAGGAGAAAAGGCGTTAAGGAAAACGATCTATGCCGATTGGTGCGGGCCTTTGTCATCAGTAGAATGACCTACGCTTTACCCTATCTACAATTATAGAACGCCGAGAAACTCAAAATCGAAGGACTCATCAGGCAGGCCTACAAGGCAGCCCTAGGTCTACCCATCAACACCTCCACCGACAAGCTACTGATACTCTGCCTACATAACACGCTAAACGAGCTGACTGAGGCCCATCACAGAATGCAAGAGCTCAGGCTCACTCGGACCAATGCGGGTAGAGCGATCCTAAAAAGACTAGCAATAAACGCGAAACCACTCAACGCGTGCACCCGCATAATCCCGTCTAACGTCAGAAAGACAATCACAACAAAACCATTACCGAAAGACATGCACCCCGTCCACCACGAAGGCAGACGCAAGGCCTGGGTCCAAGCCCTAGCCAAGAAACTTGAGGGCCGAACGGACGTCGTTGGACGCGGCCGCTTACACAACCCCCAAAAGGGCGTACGCGATCGCCGCGGTGACCGCGGAGGGCCAACTCGTAGCAAACGCGACTGTACCTACAAACTCTTCCAAACTAGCCGAAACGGCAATCGCCTTGGCGCTAACAAACCCGCAAGCGAGAGTGATTGTCAGTGATTCAAAAGCAGCCATTGACAATTTCGCCAAGGGCCGCATACCTTCCATCTCCTTGGGAATTCTCAAGAATTACCCGAAATACTGGCAAGACGTGGAATTGGTCAGGGTGCCGGCTCACTTGTCAAACCCGGAGAACGAGGCAGCCCGCGATAAAGCTCGAGGATCTATCGGCCGAGCTGTGGATGATAACTCGGACGTCAGATTGACGAGAGACGGCCTTAACACCTACAACGAGATCACTCCATACTACAGGCTCGACAGGCCAACTTTCCCATTTCCGAATAAAAACCTAACCGCAGAACAGGAGCTACTATGGAGACAGCTCCAAACTAAAACTCTCTGTAACCCCGCGGTCTTAAGCCATGCATACCCAGATCGATTTAAACCGGAGTGCAGGATATGCGGTGGCAAAGCCACCGTAGACCACATCTTCTGAGACTGTCAGACAGATTCCCCACCAAAATAGATCCAGAGGCTCGCGCACCCGGGCACGTGGGAAAACTTGCTGCTCAGCTCCGACCTGGAAACCCAAGTCCAGGCCGTGACTAGAGCCCAAGAGGTCGCCGCCAATCTCCATTGACGGCCACCTAGCAAGATCAGCATATATCCACCTGTAACTCTAGCCGACAATAAAGGTTTTCCAATCCAAATGGTCAGTGTCGTTGCGGGTGAGTATCCTTGGGTCCCACTAGTGCCAGTAAGCTCGCGTAAAGCGACAGTCCTTCCCAGCCAATATAGTTGCAGGGACCCTTTAAACTTGTTAACTTTCTTTAAAACTATCTCATCGACGCCATAGCTTAAGTCCAGATGGAATTTCTTGTTCGTAAGTCTCACAAATACAGATTTGTCTGAGTTAATTTTCATTTACCATTTTTTACTCCAATTAAAGAAGCGCATAGAGCAATCATTAAGTAACTGTTGATCACTCACCTTGTCAGCCGTCTCGGTGGTTCGGAGGCAAAGCACCGACCTGCTGATTGCCAGGTGCTGGGTTCAAATCCCGGCCGATGTTCTGTCGGAGGGCTTATTGCGAAAAGAGCGCCGCGCAACTGGGATTTCGGTTCCACGGCAAAAGATCCCCATGTGGTCCTCCGCTGGGGCGTGCCAGATGCCCTTCATTGGTTTAGCACACCCCCAAATTTGTTTCCTCTTGAGACGATCACCTTGTCAGTGGCTATTAAAGAAGACTTTTCGCCTATCTTGATGTGACGCATTTAGTATTGAGCAATAGACCCTTTTCGAAACTCAGTGCCATCGGATGGCTCAAACAGCAGTTTACCTTTCATCGTACTAATGGCAGTAATCGACCTGCACACCGTAGTAGTTTGCAGGGCGCCATCACTTTCACTAGTCAACAGCAATCGAGAATGTGTGTTTTCACCTTACAACTCTTTCTGGATCTCTCAGTTTCAATGGTGACAAATGTACAACCGGTAAGAACGAAGTACCGATCCACATTGGAGCAGTGATGAAATTTTATACATCAAGGGTCTGTAAAACCGATTATGTGCCGCCCACAGATTAACTGAACCTGAGTTAGAAATTAACGCTTACGCAGCTCTTGTATTCAATTCCCACCCGGAGTTGCATAGTACTAACGTCTGGAATGTATAGGCCTCGCATCATCCGCTTCGGAACATCTTCAACTTCTTCCATCATCAGTAGCCACTACTAGAGTAACTGTATACACCAACTCATGTTTACAAACAAACCGGACCGCCCCTAGCGGACGCCACCGGGGCCGCGCATGCGCGGTGGACGGTGGGCAAGAAGCCCGCCGTCGCAAAACCATTGAATTGCGTTGTTGTCGGCGTCGGTGGGAGCCCCCGTGCTCTTTTTCGCGTTGGAATTGTTGATTCTATGTCCTCCTAACAATGTCTGACTACTTGAGCGGCTTCAGCAAAATTAACGAGGCAAAACTTTGCGTGAATAATGTGACGTGCGGCGATTCATTTCACATGGACGCCGCAGAATGTGCGCTAAAGCCTGACTCCCACGATGAGATTCTGCTCGCTATCTTCAGTCGCGACGTCGCTCGGGCTGCAAAAGCTTGGACCGTAGCTGAGATGGTGGACGTCGATACTGAAAACCGCAGAGTAGAATCGGGCATTACAAGTCGGTGACGGCCACTGGTAACAATGATCAACATCATCTTGTATCTACTGTTTACACTTAGCCTAATTACCCCAACCAACCTTCAAAAGTGTTTTGAGGCTTGCACTTAGTTCTTAGAGCAATTACCGGGTCAACGTTTGGTTTACGGGCCGCTGTCGTTTGAACGAGCTGACGACAAAAATCAGACAAGTTTGAAAGAGCAGACGACAGTTCGAACTCATGCGCAAGGGAGTGCGGGCAAGCACCGCGTCCCGCGTCAACAAACCATTAGAATGTCACGTTGTCGGCGTCTGTGTGAGTATGCGTACTCTTTTTCGCGTTGGAATTGTCGATTCTACATCCTCATAGCAATGTCTTACCACTTCAATCGCCTAAGCGAAATTATCAAGGCTCGTTACGCCGCTAAACTTTGCCTAAATAATTTGACGTGCAGCGATTCATTCGCATGAACGCCGCAGAATGGACGTCAAAACCATGATGAGATTCTTCTAGCTATTTTCGGTGGCGACGTCACTCGTGCTGCTAAAGTGTAGAAGGTAGCGGCGATGATCGACGTCGATACTGAAAATCGGAAGCGGGAACAGACCAAGCGTAACAGGTCGGCGATGGCCACTGGTACCAATGATCAACATCTTGTATCTACTGTTTACAACATAGCCTACTTAAGTCTTTTGAGGCCTGCAATTACTTCTTATTGCAATCACCGGGTCAAAGTTTGGTCTACGGGCCGCTTTTGTTTCAACGAGCAGACGACAAAAAGCAGACAAGTTTGAAAGAGCAGACGAAAGTTCGAACGATCAGGCGGCCGTGTGAATTTGAAGACGCACTGAACCCGTGGGTGGTCCGGACAACTTGACGGTTTTCTCTCGTTCATGTTTGAACATAACAAATACATCTGGTGACCACGAAGTGTTGCCCGCACAAGCAATCGTAGTTCGACAGCGTCTGCTTTGCCCTTTTCACAGCTACTATCCACGTTCTCGGACGAACGGACGGGGCAGAAACACATGAAAACTGATCTTCAAACCTTTCCAGGATCTCTTGGTACAGCCCCGTCGCAGCATTTTGACGAGAAGGCAGGTTTTTTGTCTGCTTTCTTCCGAGAGAACACAGGAATGCATGGCTCGCACGGCGACTTCTGCCCACCACCCCAGACCGGAAGTGCGATCGACGCGCCACCACCGCGGCGTGACGTAGGAGAGTTGAGTTCGTGTATAGGAGGTATTCACTGGACGCCATATTTGAGGGCGATGTTTAGAGCGCATGCTCAGAACGAGCTCACACTAATAGCCTGCTAAGACCGGCAACCTTGATGGTGCTAAATGCACGCTCCAAAAGGACTGTGGAAGCTCGCCGTCAGCACGCGCTCAGCAGCAGCGCACACGGATATGGCCGCCAGTGAATACTCCCTATAGACCTTTCCAAAAACGAGCTTGTGGCCGGTGCCATTGTGAGCGTTCGTGCGTATGGCGCGTGCTTTGCTCGCTTTCCGAAGCGACGAACACGCACGTGCTGGGCTGTGAAGATCGCACGCTGGACTGTGATTTTGTAAACATTGGAAAGGTCTATAGGCTCTGCTTGCAGAGCCAGAGTAGCGCGTTCCTTTTCCTTTCGCCGCCATCTCCGTATTGGCGGAGGAGTGGTCACGTGCGCAGAACTGGATCCGACCTTCGTGCGGGAAAGCGGCCTTCCAGAGCGCCGAGTTTCGGGGGGAACATATTTTCCGCTTTGCGTTCGCAGAATATAGATCCTAGACCAAAATCGAAGGAACCGAAAGCTTCCTAAGTCATTGAACATTATGTGTATCAAATGGGTACAGTACAATCCCGTTTTTTTATAACGCGAGCGATGTTTTGGGACATTCGTTTTCAGGGTATGTGAAGCAGACGACACGAACGACGATCGCGTTCCCCGTGTCTGCGGCTCTCGCGGAGTGATACGCGACTGGCACATCCGGCCATCTTGGCGAGTCGGCGAGCTCTCGTTTGAAAGCGGGGGGACGGCGTTTTCGTCAGCCGCTGTGTCGTTTACCGCATTAAATTTTGCATGCGCGCAGAAAGAGCCCCGTGAAAATGACAGGCTGTAGTGTTACCAAGTGCACAAATCGCGCAGACAGCGGCAAGAGCTTGTACCAGATTCCGACGGCGAGACACGATGTGAGACGCCGCCTCGTCTGGCTTTTTCGTATGAGAAGGAGATCATTTTTAATAATTTTCTGCCCTTTTACAATACCCCAAAAGATTTCTGCAGGCAGTTGTGTGAATAAACATGTTTTAGAGACGGTTAGTGCTGTGCCTGTTCGCAAATTCTTCAAGGGACCATGTCGGTGGTAGTAAAACAGTTTAATAGGTTCAGCAAAATGTTCAAAATAGAAGAGAAAGCGAGATGTAGGTTGGTGGCACACACTGAAAGTAGACAGAGCTCTATCGCCCTATTCTCGGGGCGGAATATACTGGTCAATAGGAAAGCAGTCAATCTCGGCATCATTCTGGTCCCTGCAACGAATTGGACTGCGTTTTCAAAGACTAATACCCTTACACGGGCACACTTAACTGCAGTTTCGCTCAGCCACAGTTAGCGCACAATACTTGCCGACAATATTCTGCGGCTATGCAGTCAAAGCTATGGGCGAACGTACGCTCGAGCATCTTGAGCATCTATCGAAGCAGTGCACGCGCGCTCTTCACTTCTTATGGAATACCTGTCCAAGAGCATAGTGCGGTATCTGTGGTGCCGCGCAACAGCAGTTAAGCTGAGTTAGCCGCGGTAGAGTGTGCCTGTGTAACAGGGGTATTATCCGCAATGAAAGTGGAACGTCGGTGGACTTTTTTTTTATATTAGGAGATGCCGCAAGGTTTGCACCTTGCGGCATCTCCCAAAGCTTGGAGCACCGTCTAACATTTATGATTCGCGAGCCCCTAATGTTTGCGATTCAAGCGAATTCAAAATTTAGCCCAACTTGAAAGCATGCGAAAATTCCGGTCTCCAAGAGCTCTCAATTCGGGCGTCTCGATTTCGTGAAATGGCAAACACTTAGGATAAAAAAGAAAATAAAAGTTGTACACTATTTTAGCATGAAAGTGGGGGTGCTCGACATTCCTCAGATTCGCATATAATTGGAACGCACGAAGGTCTGTTCCGCCTACATATTATCAAATAAACTGTCTGCTGAAAAAAAAAAAAAAATAGTCACAGGCCGAGCAGCGGCACTTGCTCTTCGATTAAACACAAGGGGAAAATAAGCAGGCCTGCGTTCTTTTGCTTCTTGCGATCGCTCGAGGGGAAAGGTCCTCCAAAGGTTGGGCAGACAGCGGGCTCACGACGCTATCAGCGTCCCAGCAACAGCGACTTGACGACTTCACTTCACTCGCGACCCGCGGGACCCGCGAGTGCGTACGCGGGCGCGCCTTTTGCGAGAGGGAGACAGGAAACGACGGGACAACGATGACGGCGCATGCGCGGCACGTCGCCGAATGCCGCACTATTTTCCTTCGGCAGCGCGCCGCAGCACGCCGCAGCACGCCGCCTGGCGTCTGCGCTATCGTTCCCCTGCAAAAACCGACCGTGGCTTCCCGCAGTGCTTGGCTCCAGAATGGCACCATTGCGGTACTCTGCTCCGCAAGCGGAGCATATACAGTTACTCTAGCCACTACCTCCATTAGTACGACACCAATGCAACTCCCCAGATGATGATGTAAGGGAGCAAATTTACCAGACTAAATTTCGGAAAAGGGTTCTATCACAATTTTGCGAGAGCCGGATCGCTTTTTCCGGCGCTAAAGTGTCTGCGAAATGCAACCGTCTCTTCCAGGTGCAGCATGCCGATTCCCTCACGTATCCGGAGATGCTGAGCCTGCTGCGACGATACTCGGCCGGATTTCAAGCGCGAGGCATCGGGCGCGGTGACCGCGTGACCTGCTGTTTGAGCAACACACTGGAAAATTTTGTGGCTTTGTTCGGGGTCATATTTGCTGGAGCAACGACCATCTTGACCGAACCGGTACTGACATCCGGTGAGTCCCGCTTCTTCCGGACGCCGACACCTTAGTCTCGGCCTAAGAAGCGCTGGGCGGGGCTTAATAACTACTTGCTTCTCGACCTTCGGTGTTTTTTCTCGGCCCCAACTCGATTGGCGGTTTAGTTATAATAAGATGCTTGGGACCCAAGTGCCAAGCACTGCGTTCTTTAAGCTGTCGGTAACCGTAGACGCTGCTCTGACGTCACGCAGCTGCGGTGGCGCCACTGTCGGCGCATGCGCAGAAGCTTCACCTCACGCGAGTTTCTGCGCACGCGCATTGCCCGTTGAGCCATAGGAACACGCAGCAACTGATCATTGCAGACGGGAACGTAAGCAACGTATACTTAAAAGTTGAAACGATGTCGAACCTCACTTTCTATTACTGTACTGGTTTGGACTCTCTGTTTGGTCATGAAATAACAAAGCGATAGCTTTATATTGGAATCCTGCGCGGACCTTGACTGGTCGTGTCGGTGTTGGTCGCACAGCAGCGAGGCCATGAGAGAGAGAGGGAGTCCGCAGAGGAGCGCAGCTGTTGGTCTGACGTCAAAGCGCGCGCGACCAATGGGGTTGCGCCGCGCAGATTGAGTGGGGTGAAGGGTAAGCGGTGCGGGGGCTGACACAACACCTCCTAAAAGACAAGGCCAGAGCGCTCCTCTGGTGACGTTGCGAAGGAAGGCCATCGGGGGCGCGCGTCGAAGCGAAGGCAACGCGCGTGGATCGACCGTCGTAACGCGCTTTTAGTCACATACGCGTGTCTTATTAGCTAAAATGAAAGCTGCACATATATCAGGGGGTCTCGAAAATATTTTATTACACGGGCAAAATATTACACCGCTAAATAATCGGTATGAAATGGTACGAGGTAGGCGTATAAGAGAAAACATTGAGTCACGCAATTATTGCTGTAGGAATGCATATTTTACACAGAAATACTTCGACAAAATGGCCAGACAAGCAGTGATTGGACACAGCAAAACAGATCACAGTTAAAAATCAGGTAGATTTAGTCAACGCGGACACGGCTAGACAAATGTCACTTACGATCATTTAAGCGATGTTATCGCGTGCAGTCACTGAATTCTTGCATCATACCCTGGCCAGATGGCAAAAGTAATGTAATTTCGATCGAATTACATTATGGGGTCGACAAATCAGCTTGCGACGATCGTATAATCACTCAACACCGCGAGCTGATTAAGTCCCATATCATTCAATGAAAATATATGAACTTTTTCGTGTGGCAGGGGTACTAAACATACTATTTACAGTCAACTAATTTACTTCTCCCTATGGGCTCGAGCTGCCTTAGAACAAAATATCTTATTTTGCATACAATAATACTATTACCTTAATACAGTTAATATTCTAGTATAAAAGCGGTAAAGGCAATAAAATAACATTCGTATAAATAAACACATAAGCACAAACAACGCACTTTTTATAATCACACAAACTTGTTATTCACCTTCCAGTGAAAACTAGAATATTACCACACAGATTTACAAATGTCGACACAACCGCACACGGATAACGATCGAACAAGATGCCATTCTATCACGAAAAACAAAAACAAAAAAAAAAACCGACTGCAGCACTTCACTCGCGTCCCACATGACCAAGAAAGCCCGTAAATAAGTTGTTTCTCACCTGTCGATCGTATCCATACGTCCCACAATATCCGTGACGAAAACATTTGAACACGAACTTTAAGTCTCTCTCTGTCAAAAGTGAGGTCTATCGATAATCGACCAGAGAAGTCGTTGGCTAGTTGTCACACATGTCACTCAAACCGTAGCAGGACTTGTTCCGCGAATCCACGTAAATGCCGTAGTATCAAGCGAACACAAAAAAACTACCCGAGACTGCGGTGACGACCAAGAAACGACGGGCAGGATCAAAAGAACCACACACACACGCACACGAGAGCAGTGGCCGCAGTGGGAGGCTTAACGTCGTCGACCCATCTCTTGCTGGCGTGCGCTCCCTGCGACGATTACTGGATTTTGTTCGGTTCCCTTCTCTTCTGAAAGTCTCAGCGTTCCTTTTTAGACAGTCAGCAGCTCACACACAACGTAAATTTATCAGAATCGAAGCCCGTACGAGGGAAGAAAACGTCCCCGCGGACCGGTTCATTCGAAAAGTGTGGTGATCTGCGGGATTGCACGTAGTCCCGCGGTTACGGGGATAATCATAAATATAAAAAATTGGTACTTTCAACCTTGGTAGCGCGTTGTATATTATGTTTATATTATATATATATAATAAATTGTACAATACTGCGCTTTTAAAACATATATTAATGTCGGATAAACGCTCACGAACACACCGCGCCGCTCGAGAAAAAAATGCTTTTTTTTGTTGTTTTTTACGTCGATGCTTAGAACTTTTTCTTACTCAGTTGCGCGATGGACTTCCTTCCTCCGCCATTGTGACGTAACGACTCGGAGCGCTCTGGCCTTTTCTTCTAGGAGGTGTTGCCTCAATCCTCCTTCGCCTAGGAGGGAGGGTTGCATTGTAGGGTAGTAACTACGTAATAGTTCTAGCGTACCGGGTGACTTCCTTAATTATATCTTAAACCCGATGCGTCAACTCCATTGCCACCCAGGATTTCGCTACCTTTTCGGACCTGGGGTTTGGTTCGTACCATAAAAATTTTTGCCTCAGAAAAACTCTTCTGCATGCCTGGAACTTTTCAAGCTGTATAAAATATAATAGACGCAAAGTAGAGATTAGGTTGTTTTGGTCCCGGACCTCGATGGGCGCCTTGGAGTGTGGTCGGGAACCGTGGGTGATCATGGAAGATGCGGTCCGGATGCTGGTTGGAGTTGAAGGCATCTTCTTGTTGTGGCCTGCGCCCGAGATTCGCGTCCACGGCACTTCGTCTAGTTTACGAAACGGCCTGCCCGTTGACTAGTGCACTTAGGGGTTATGCTGGCTGTGCATAGGCTTGTGAACCTGGATGCCCCGGTCCTTGGGTTAGGGGGAAGACTTGCGGGCAGTGACCCGCCGTGGCAAAGACAAAACCCCGTCCGTAGCGGAGAAACTGTAGGTTCAGCACGTACCGGGACGTTAACCAAATTCTTTAAACAAAGCGCCGTCTCGGCGGTGCCCGAAAATGCGACCACCACTCCACGAATTCTGTGCGAAGAATCAATTAGAACAAAACAAAGAGATCGTAGAACTCGAAAACGTTCTCACACCTTCCGCCGCAGAGAATTACTTTCCGCAAATATTGGAATTTTTGTCTCGAACCGTTTAACTATTTTGTTAGACCTCATTTTCAGCCAACGCTTGCAAGATAGCAAGGCCACAGTACCGAATGTTGTACGTCACATAAAGGAGGCTATTGTAAAGCAAATATTAGCACGAGTGCTGCGACAGAATTCGGTTGAGGCTCGGTTCAGTCATTGGAAATGCGAGATGAACGCCTATGCAAAACTAGGGTAGAATTTGTACTTCGGCTTCTCTTATGCGATGTAAAACATTCAGTAGTACGGCTGCTATCAAGAAAGCGTTGGCTCAGCTGAAGAACCTCAGTTCGCCGCAGTATCACACATCTCTATTGTGGTGCGATTAGGAAGAAAAAAATGCGTAGTGTATGTGTAGACCTTTCCAGCGCTTATCTGCGAAGTGAAAAATGCTGAACCTCTGGACTGTGGGACTCGTTCAGAAACCCACTACACAAAGACGCAAGCGCGCGAAAGGCTAATATTGGGATGGTATTTGCGTCGGTTGAAACTCGGACGTAAGCATTTTTCTAGAAAGGTCGGTATAATGTTTATATCGAAATTATACGCGTCTATATCTTTCTTTTTATCATCTATACGCCCCGCCCTCTAAAATAGACAAAATCGCGATATGAATATGCAGCTTAAGACACCCATGGTTTCTATACGGCTAGAGAGGGAGGGAGAGGAGGAAATCAAAGAGCAACGGGACGTCAGACCACCGAGCTCAGGTTGGGATGATTAGTGCGCAGACGCGAAGTTAGCTGCCTTTGTCTCTAAACAGTGTTCGAAAGCGTTTAAACACGGAAGCCGGAAGCCGGATGCCAGTGTTTGAGGTCGAATGTTTTCAAACAGTGAGTTGAGACAAAGGAAGCTAGCTTTTGTGTACTTACTAATCATTCCGACGGCATCTCTGCCCGCTCTCGCCTTCTTCCCTTTCTTGGTTTCTACCGGCATTATTTGAGAACGTGAGTATATGCTTGCATTTCATGCACATAAAGGTTTTTGGGGTTTTCATTTCTTCAGATGAGCTGACATTTCAAGTAACAGACTCTGCATCCAAGTACATTTTAACCGACTCTGAGAACGCGCCGAAGTTTCAGGGACTACAAACTCGAGCTGATATTAAGGTGCGTATATGTGTAATGAAGTCATAAATATGTAATTCGTGTGATCGCGATCAATCACCGCAGCCTTTATATATATATATATATATATCCTACCTGCATGTGCCCTTTTCAGGTCTGTGTAACTGTACACGCCACTCTTGTCTTCTTGCGAAAATATATCTTTGTACCAACGTAACTAATACATGAGCTTTCATATATTATTTCGTGTCGTGTAAGGATGGTTGAGAGATTCACAAATAACTCTTCACTTTCTGAGGTGTATGACATGTTTTACAGCAATAGGCAATTTGAAATCTGCTTTGATAGTGTGAGGTGATGCAGTGCTCACAACCCAGAAACTTGGGTGCGTGAGCTTTGCCCAAGTTCAGCCGGACAACCCATTGTGTAGGCACACTACACCTCTCGACATGTCACTTTGGACAGTCAATACCTTACTTGACCAAACTCTTAAACAATTGACCAGCCATGAATTCCTGAGAAACTGAAGAAATAGCATAGTTACCAAACAAAGGTTTTAATCTTAATGAAGCAACGAATAAAAAACAACGTATAAACCTCCTCTTAAAATGTTTTCTAACGTCACCTCCAATACTAAGATTTTGTCCGTCCGTCCGTGCATTTCCCTCCAAATTTAGCGGGGAAACTGAAATGGTGTTAAGGTCACGTGATATCAAAAATATCACGAGGCCAATCGCCACCGCTCAAAAATTGGTAGTGACCAGACGTCAACCCCGCTCAATTTGGTAGAACAATGGATGTCATATGGCAGTTTCCTCGCTAAATTTAGCGAGGAAATTCAAGTGTTGCGACCTTACCACGACTTTAGTTTCCCCGCTAAATTTAGCGCGGAAATTAGCGTCCCGTGACCTATACACGCATCGAGTCAATACGCTAAATAAAGCCCGGAAGTCGATGTCGCGTGACCTAATCTCCAATTCAGTTTCCCCGCTAAATTTAGCGAGGAAAATCGACGTCACGTGGCCTGATGTCACGTGACCTATACAACAATTCGGTTTCCCGGCTATATTTAGCGGGGAAATATATGTCACCAGACACACCAACTCCTTCTCATCGCCCTCTTCGCTTCTCTCTCCCTTTTTCTCCCCATCCCTACAATCTCCTAGGCTGTCTTCCCCATCTGCCTCCTTTTTATTTATCCCTCCTCTATTCTCCTACAACGCCAGCTCTCTCATCTCCACCCTCCCCTCCTACTTTTCTCTGCTTGGTCATGGGACACAGCAACTCAATTTCCCCGCTAAATTAAGCGGGGAAAAATGCGTCGCGTGACACACGGATTCCCTCTCCTGATTCTTCTTTCCTGACTTACCTCTTCCGCCCTCTTCCAATCCATCTCCATCTCCTACAATGCCCCCCTCCCCATCTGCCTCCCTTCCCCTCCCTCCCCCTCCCGCCCCGTCCCTCCCTTCCCTCTTCTTTCACCCCACCCCTCCTACAGTGCCCTTCTCCATCTCCCTTCCCATTGGCCTCCATTTCCCCCGTGACAAATGTCAATTTCCCCAAAATGAAAAATGAAAACTTTTTACAACTCCCTGTAACGTCGAATTAGAGCGCAGCTCTTGAGGAGGAGGAGGGAAGGGTACTGAGGGGAGGGTGTACCCCTCCTCCTTTCTCTTCACCTCCTCATCCTGCCTGCTACTCCTCCCTCCGAGCGGCGTCGCTGTCGCCGTCGGCGTAACCATGAGGTCACGTGACCCTCGTGACGTCACCGGGGTCACGTGACCTCATGGTTACGCTGACGGCGACGGCGACGGTGCCGCCGCTCAAGCCAGAAACGGGCGCCTAAGAGCTGCGGTCTAATAAAAAAATATAGGTTCTTCACTCTCAAAATGACTGTTTAATGACTTCAGCAGAATTGAAGCAATCGCTCCTAAACGCTGCAATTTATAGGATTTAGAAGGTACAGGTCGCTGCCGATTTGTTTTTCTTTTAGGTGTTTCCTACAAGAGATTTTTTTTTTTGTGAAACATGAAGTCATGACAATGAATCATTCATATAACTATCATCTAATGAGAGTTTAGAAAATGTTGCAATAAGACGCAATAACCACTTTTTCTTTCTCTGTATCGTCAGGTTTGACAGGAACACATCAGACGTACACAACACGACATGTCGAGAGTTGGAATGTTATCACTACGCGCACTAATTATGACCTAACATCCATAACATATACATTTATATCACTTATTAATAAACATGCGAGTAAAAGCTTGACTATTACTGGGCAATCAAAGAGTATAGTACTTTTTGTTAGCTGGGAGTACTTTTAATGCTTCGTTGTTTATTTGTTTCTTTTGTTGTTGCTTGAATTTTTTTTCCGTTTCTTGCCATAATGTGTAAAGGAGGTAAGGGCTCGCCAAGTTGCAAGTTTATCAGCTTTTTGCCTGACCTTCCTCTTTTTGTAATAAACGGAAAATAAAAGAAACCTTATTATAAATATAGCGTACGGAACGAAGGGAGAGCACTAAGAACATTTAAGCTTATTCTATCATGGAAATGATTACCGCAACTGTAGCATTGCATTACAACTACTCATAAATCTCAAATTACCTGTGACTCAATCAGAAAAAAAATATATTGTCGTTTCTTTTATGGCAGTTAAAACACGCTCAGATAGTTAACGGATAACGTTTTTTCTTGTTTCCCAGGAGCTAATGGTGGTGGGCAGCTGGCCGGGATTTTTTTCAGTGTCCGCATTTCAAGATATCTCGGATACGTCGTTTAAAGAGGTCTCTGTGCCTGACACCAGAAACGAAATAGCGGCGATATGCTATTCCTCTGGCACTACTGGATCCCCCAAGGCCGTGGAAATCACCCACTACAGCTACGTTGCTGGGATGATGTCTCTAATGTAGGTGTTAAAAGAGCGAGGAATTTTGTTTTTGGCCACTGCTGACGCTTTGGTTTTTTTATGTTTGTGTAACGTAGGTCTGGTAACATGATAATTTATATTGACTCTGACTTTAACGTTAAACGTTCTTTGGCTAGGGGTTCGGCATTTCGTGAAGCCCAGATAAAAGTGAAGCCTGGAAAAAATCGGGGATGCGAGGTTCGACGGGGATTGTCATCGTTATTGGGTGGGAGGGGAGTGAGGCGCTCGACGCTGATTGGTTGACGGGAAGGTCATGTGACCAGGGGGATAGACGAGGAGGAGTGAGGTATGCGAGGAGGAGCTCGACCACCTGGTCACGTTAAGGGAGACGAACCCGAGAGTACATGGAAGTCTCTGGATGATCGCCAGGTTCATCAGCCCGATAAGCGGTAGTATCGCTTCATTGTAGAAACAACTATCAAGTGTACACATGGTACGCTTTAATGGGATACTACGACGAAATTTCGGAGCTTATTTTTTGGTCTATATGTGTTCAAAGGAGCAGTATCACATCAAACACACCAATATCCTGTCAACAAAGACACGAAAAAGAATTTTAAAACGAATTAAACAATTAGCAAAGAGCACCTGGTGGATGTCGCTAACGTCTCGTTTGTAATGACCGCCTAGGAACCTTGGCAGATAGTGACGACGTTTGTCTCGCCTCCGGCCACCACGAGAGAAGAGGTGGAAGGAGGAGCTCCCCTCTCCCCGAGAATCTCTTTTGTGAGTCCCAGAAGTCGCTATTGTCCCTCTACAAGATTATAGAAGATTAACCCGTCACTCAAAATTCGTACAAACGCAGGCGCTTCGGCGGTTGGAACGACTAGGCCATCCTCTCGACGTGAGCCTCGTCCGTGGCCTCGCCGTAGTTTTGCTTGTCCCGAGACGAACTACGTCATGATTGAGTTGGATGTCACGTGCTCTCCACTGGCTGCTCTCCGAGCGCTTGCCAGAGTGGGCCGTTTAAACGAAAAATGCAGCCACCAGGCTCAAACTTCGAACGTGCGATTGTCATTTACGGATATTGTGGATCGTATTCAGCCTATCTTTGAACCCGACGGGTATATTTCAAATTTCGTTGAAGTATCCCTTTAAACTATCTGATGAAGAGCACCGTGAACGAAGTCGTCTGGTGTCTGGAAACTTAGTGTATCGCCAAACGTGTGTGATGCTGGGACGTTTCACGTACGTAATAGAATTGCCTAGTAATTTACCGTAACCTTTTTGAATAGTAGTTTAAAATGTTATAACTGTTAAAATGCGACTGTTATAAAGAGTTAAGAAGCTGATTTTTTTTCTACCTCTAATGAATTAAGTTATATTATAATCTTTCAACTACATTATAAAAGCATCACGCTGCATACTGTTCGTCCGAAGCACCAGTGTTTTTTATACAGTCCGAGCTATACCTTTTAGCGTGACAAGTAGTACTAATCTTTACACCTTTCATATATTTTTACACTTTGAGGAACACTTCGAAAGTAAAGAGACTATTTTACGTAAGCTTTTCGTCCTTTAGAGACATCATTATCTATCAAAGCCGATGTTATTTTTCAGAGGAACTCGTAAAAAATGTAGCCAAGCGTAAACAATTTCACTAAATGTATCATGCTGGCGTGAACCAACTAATACAAAATATCTAGATTTTCTTTTTTTGCCACTGCATTGCAGGTCTTCGAGAATTTTTGGTGCCGACGACGTGTTTCTAGGTTGCGAGTCAATCACGCACGCCTTCGGATTTTTCTTCACAATGTTTGGGGTCTGCACTGGATCAACCACAGTAATGTGGAAGCCGGATGCACCCATGACGGAAGTGGCCGGGGCCATAAAAAGACACAAGGTACGTGTGCCTGTAGTTTTCTCCATAACTACTTTAAAAGGGGTTAGAAGACGAAGAAGAAAAGATTGTTCTAACCGAAAAGCGACAAATGTTCTAAATATAAGGCGTCCCAAGCGGACCTACATGATGTAAAACGAGTCCGAAAAATCGGCGCCTGCACATGGGAAGCTCGAACTTTAAGTGATTGTGCACTGAGCAGGTGTGTTTTACTGTGGGAAATTTCAATGCGTACTTCTTTTCCTGTAAGTAATGATAGGAAAAAGCTTGGCGAAGTCAAGTCTGGCCGCGTTTGCGGACGATCTAGTTAGCGCCGCTATTTAGTGCGTTGTCCGCTCGCTGCGCCTATCGGGAGATGGAGCCACAAGTAAATAGCGTCGATAACTTTGTCATCTGCAAACGCGTCAAACCTTGACTCAGGCAAGCCCTTTGCTTTCATTCCTTACAGGAAAGGAACTGCGCCGTGTAATTTCACACGAAAAACCTGACCTGCTCAGTACATACCCGGTTAAAATTTGAGATTTCTATGTGGAGGCGCCGATTTTTCCGGCTCAATTTACAGCGGAAGGTCCGCTGAGAACGCAGAACGTGTCGAATCCAGAAACCTTCTTTATCACTCAGCTGCAAATGAGACCGAGGCATTAGCCAATAAGGACGCCGATGAACGAATCACAAGACATGAAATATGAACATCATCAGCCACCCCTAACCTTCCCATGCGCACGGGCTCATAGGAAGGTTAGGGTCACGTGTCGAGCCCGATCCAAGTGAAGAGAAGAAAGCAATCAAATTTTAGAGAGAGAAGGCGTGGGTGAGGAGGAATTTCTCTTTCTCGTTTTGGACAATGGTTTGCGCTACCTTCGAGTATTTGGAGACTTTAATTGAAAGATGTGGGAACCTAGGCTTTGCTTAATATTTTACTGAAACAAAAGTAGCACATACTTTCCAGGAAAAATTTCGAATAAAATGCGGACAACTTAGATGAAATAAGACTTCATATCCTCGTTTACACCCAACACGGTCGTAAAAGAAAAATAAAGTTTTGACTCCTCACGGAACGTTGAAAAATGTGTCCTTTACATGCTTGATGACGATACTTCAATGTGCATTTGAGATCAGTTATTTGTCATTTCATAACAATTTACACAATTCGAATGAGAAAAACGTATATTTTTTTCTTCCGGCAGTTTAATATTTGAAGAGCTGCTGTAAACGTCAAACCTCTGCGCAAAACTTTTCTTTTTTTTCTTGAAAGGACTATGCTATAGGGGGCATTCACGAGACGGTATGTTGTCGGTGGTTGTCTGCAGCGCAAACTCAGAACTAGCGAACGTGCATTCCACCCTATCAGGACGGTTGTTCTTTTGGCAGACAAGTAGAAGCCATACTCCGTGTCATTAGTTGCATACAGTACGGACAAAGTCAACGCCGAGCGAGGGGAGAAAGGGCAAACGCTAGGAAGGCCGGGGGAGGAGGAGGAGAGAAACCTCCTCTCCTCGCTAACGTGCCTAGTGCTCTCTGTTCAACACCTATTACTCCTCTCGCCCTCCATTTACCTCCTCTCCTGTCCCGCCTTCTTAGTGCTCCACCCTTTCTCTCTTCGCCTGGCGTTGCCTTCGCCTGCACTGCACACAGCTAGTGACACGGAGCACACAGTTAGTGAACAAAACCTGCGGGTTTCTATATCCGCGCACGTCGCAATATAGCGGCATTGTCTTGGCTCTATCCACGAAGGATGACAGTAGGGAGTTTTAGTAAGATCGTTCCGATGACTCTAATGACGCTATCCAATATTCAGCCGGCACTTTTTTTCGTGCATCGTATCGCTATCGGGTATTATCGTTATCAGAGTTATCGGAACGACATGTAGTTACCGACGGATCGAAGACTGCAGCGTGTGTATTACTCTTCGCGCTCCTCGCTCCGCGATTGGTTCTTCAAGGTTCCTACCGGATCATGCCGCTCTCTGATTGGCCGCGTAGCGGTAATGCGCTTCTTAAGTTGTCGATGACAACGCAAAAGTTGTATACTTCTTTTTTTAATAACGTGCATATACTAATAATTTCTGCCGGCGTTTTCAGATCACAGCTGTTGTCTGTTTTCCCTTCATGCTACGCAAACTCTCCGAGCACGTTGAACTCACAGGCGTTACCTTGGATACGGTGAAAAAGATCTTATTCACCGGAGGCTGCATTCCGACCACACTGGGCAGGAAGATCCGTTCCCAGTTCTCGCTCGAATGCTTCCGGAACTTGTACGGCCTCTCGGAAGCGCTCAGTCCCGCGTGCATGCCGTCTTGGGACGAGACCGACGTCGACAACATCGGCTTCCCATCGGGCTTGGTGCAGCTGAAGGTGAGCTCGCAGAAGAGCCGTAAACGTGTATGCGCGGCGGGCGTGTAGACGGGGTGTCCCATTTGACGTGCACGGAGCTTTAAAGGGAAAGAAGTGCGCTACGCGAATGAAACCAACTGTAGGCTGCTAGCGAGCGTCTTGGGAAATTATTCGCGACTCCAACTCTCTCTAAGTGACGCATCGTTTTTTTAGTTTTTTTTATTTTTATTGGTGAATAGAGAAGGTCAGAGATGCGTGTTGGTATACCAGTTGCTGAGCCCGTCTGGTGTGCTGGCTTCACTGAATGACAGAAATTATTCCCGCTTTTATGAGAAAGCTGGGATGTTACGCACGCAGGTGTCCTCCTTAACCTGAAAAGAATAATAATGTTCAGGGTAATATTTACGCCAGAGGGAAGATTTTAATTTAGAAACGAATCCGAAACTACCTTTTATTTCGGAGTTAATAGGGTGTTTTCGTGGGTCGTTTCCGCCGTCTCGCAACGTTCTCCGCAAACTGCTACGAGATCCGAGACTCCGCTGGCAAAGCTAGCGCCGCGCATGCGCAGTAGTGACATCTTCGTTCCGAAGAGCGTAGCGGAGGTGGGGAAACGGACTACGAAAACTCCTTAATGTCTCCGTATCGGCGTAAATTTTGGTTTCACTTCTAACTCAAAATGTTTCTCACAACGTAATAATTGAGCTAAAAAACTTTTAGCGCAACATTTATTTTTTTGACGTACGTGTCCAATCGACACACTTAAAAATATTTTTTTATATAGTTCCACGCTAGACGCATGGAACTGTATATGACATCCTGTGTTTTTTGATATCTTGAAAACGATGTCAGAGTTTTTGATATGCTAAGAGATGAGAACTTCATCTAAAGACTATGTTGGTTACATTGCCTATTTTTGTGATTGTGGCGTTTTTTGGGAGCCTGCATTATCGCAATTTGTATTAATAAAAAAAAAAATGAAAGACGTTTACAAAATCCTGTAATGCGAAATTAGAGCGCAGCTCTTGGGGAGGAGGAGGAGGGGGGAGGGTATTTCCCTTCTCCTTCTCCGTACCCTCTCCTCCTTCCCTCGAAGAAGAAGCGTGACGCTACACAAGATTGGTGGGTTGGGCGATGTAACAGAGACAGAATTTAAAGGAAACTTTAAAGGGGTGCATATGTAGCAAGGCCAACACCTCCTAGAGAAGAAAGCCTAAATCCTTTCCTGCGTCACTAACGAAGGCCACCCTAGGCCGCATATTGGCCAAGAGTGTCGCGTCAGCGTTCGGCAGGAATTCGTGTCCAAACAGTGAGAACACGACTCCTAGCCTTACGATGGCGCCGTATAGTCGTGTCACAATCTCTGGCCTGCGGTGGTCTTCGTTAGTGAGGCCGGAAAGCACTTAGGCTTTCTTACCGAGGAGGTGTCGGCTAGGCTAAGTTGCGCGAGCCTCCGCCCAATACAACACGGTCAGCCACCGGCATTCATCCACTCAGGTTGTGGACGTCCAGACCGGTCTGCCAGTTGGTCCCTACACGACAGGAGAGTTGCACATCAAGGCTCCGACCGTCACTCGAGGCTACAGTCGTAAAACAGGAACCGTTAGCGCAGTCGACGAAGGTGGCTGGTTGGCATCTGGTGAGGACATTTGTTTGAAACTGTTCCCTATTTGAACCGAGAGACCGGCAAATAGTTCCATCGTTGTCGCATGTGGGTAGTTGAACACGCACAGGAAAACAACTGATCAATAGACCCTCTCCGAAATTCAGTGCCATCTGGTGGCTGAAATGGCGGTTTAACTTCTGCCGTACTGATGGCGGCAATGAACCTGTAGACTGCTCTATTTTATTGGGCACCGTCACTTTCGTAAGTAAACGGAAAACAAGAATGTGCTCTTCATTGTACAATTGTTTCTCGATCATCTCTTTCAGTGTCAATGGCCACAAACATACGACCAGTCAAAACGAAGCGCCAACCCAGATAGGCGCCTTGATAAAGTTCTATATATCAAGGGGCTTTGAAGTTGATTTTGTGCTACTGACAAATTAACTGCCCGAGTTATAAAAATGAACACTTACGCAGCTCTTGCATTCAATTTCTGCTTGGAACGTGCTAACGTCTCGAATGTATTGGCCTCGAATCCTCAGCTTAGGAGAATCCTCAACTTGTTCTTTCAACAGTAAACAGAAGGCTGCCATCATTTCGGCACATGGGCCATTTTTCAGATGATGATGATTGTGATTAAAGTGGCCAGAATGAATTTCGGAAAGGGTATATTGCTGAATCTCCCAAGCACAAACATGAATGCCGGGGTAGGTGTATGCGCTGCACGTGCTGGCGTCTGCAGCATTAACTGTTCAAAAGTGAAAATGTAAAACAAATGGCACTTCGCACTTTCGCCCCTCCACGCCTTATTTTGATTCTTTCTTTGAATCTTTTACATTGATAAGTCGGATGCATGCAGCGCGTATATCTACGATCCCAACATTCACCTTGGTGCTTAGGTTATTCAGCGAAAGGTATACTAAGGTAAATTGTTCTGTATACAGGGTTTACGATTGCCACTTTGAAACTGAGTGGTAGGAGACGCGATGCGTGCTGGTAAAAAAAAAACAAAAAAACAACTGGAGTAATGAAAACTGGTTTTTTTTCTAATTTGAAGTTCTAGTAACTGTGCTGCGTATGTGAAAATAACAAAAAGAATATTTTTTTGTGGTATTATCTTTCCTAGATTTATGAATATCCTGGAAACAGCATTAGACAATATTAATACGTGAATTTGCAAAGACGACAGGCGGTTTTGAAAGAATCGTGTACAATTCATGCGCCCGGAGTTACCAACACTTGGTGCATGCATGAATGCCCCAATTTAAAGGGTTTAAAGACAGATATAGTAGTTTTACACAAAAAAAATCCGACACACGAACGCTTCTCGAGTTTTGATGTCCGTGAGAAAAAGGCAGCCAAAATTGAAGCTGTGAAAGAAATTTCTGAAGAGTTACTTTAAAAAATGCCTCGCAATAAATTTTCTGTTACCTTTGTATGAACCTGGCATATCTATGAATTAAGAAAGCCTTTTATTCAACTTTTTCCGTTAATAAAAACAGGTCTTCAAATTTTACTTGATAAATACAAAATACGTAATTGTGCGGAATGTTTAGTCACGCGTATTAACGACGTGCGCCACCAAAAGCGCCGCTGTTGTAGAAGTTTTTCGCGACTGGTCCAACCATAGCTTCCTGTATACTGATAATGCCTGCCCAATCGCCGGTCTACGGCGATGCAAATTCTGCCAATTATGGCATTCTGTCCGCCATTCACATATTGTGTCCGCCATTCACATATTTTGCAATATGCTGACGACATCAAAATGGTGTCATCCATCTATGACTGTGAAATGATACTCGAGCATGTTAATGCTGTGCACCATTGGTGTTGCAGCAATCTGTTAACACTAAATCCCCAGAAAACTGTAGTAATGTCCTTTTCTAAGAAATTGGAAATCATAAGTTTCTGTTACCATCTTGAGATCCTACCTCTGCGGGTTGAATGCACAGGAGATTTAGGAGTTTTTTATTGATTCATCATTGTCATTCGAAGAACATCTTTCCAACATCACAAATGCTGCCTATCGGACGCTATGTGTTATTTCGAGAATAACGCGTGAATTTCCTTCGTCAGCTTGTATATTCATTTTGTATTTTTCATTAGAACGTAGCAAGTTTGAATTTAGTTTGGGCGTTTAGAATTGTATTGGTATGGGCAAACCAAGGCAAAATATCGAAAACGTGCAGATAAGTTTCCTTTGTATTATTTATGATGGCTACATTGGCCGCAGTGTTTATTATGAGTATAGCAGGCTTTTACGACAATGTGGCTGTACTACGCTAAGCTGCAGAAGACTTGAGCGCGATCTAGTATTTTTGTATAAATGCGCTTACGGTCGAATTGATTGTTCAACCCTCACATCAGCTCTTAATATATATGTACTGCGAGTGCTTTTGAGGGTAAATCCCACTTCCCCAATTTTAAAAAAAAAAAAATCAGCCTTTCCAGTCCCATGAACTGCATCCAACATTTTTAAAACAGGTTCAATACAACCAGCATCGACATTTTCAACTCACGTGTTCAAGCGTTTAAGCGTCCAGTGACTGATGTTTAACTGTTACCCATTTCCTGTTCCCACATAATAGATATTATTTGTTGCAAGTGCCGTAGATCTCTTGTGTGCGCTCCTTTTTGTTCATGAGCACGGAAAATAAACATACCAATTAATGAATAAATGGCGAGGCGGAGGCAAATCTTGGCCGTGACGTCACGAAAGGAAAGCATAAGAGGGCGCCGCCGAATAATCTCGGCGCTAATAGAGGCTGAAATATGACATAAGAAACTTATTTAAGCAGAGGTATGTAAATAAAAACACAAACATCTGACGAAAATAATCCCCGGAGAAGGGGAACAAGAGGGACAAAGGACAAACATAGACCTCCAAACACAGCTAGGTGACTGGTGCACGACCGAAAAAATCCGCCTGGTCCGGGTATCGAACCCGGGACCTCTCCATTTCCAGTGGAGCACTCTACCAACTGAGCTAACCAGGGGTTAGCTCAGTTGCATCGCTCGCTTGCATCTTTGCATTTAATTGCATTATTAATCATAACCTTGAAATTGCAAGCTTCACCCTTGTTGGTGTTAGACTGGTGGCAGCTGATAAAACCCGTTTGCTCTGCTGACGTCTGACCCCTGGTTAGCTCAGTTGGTAGAGCGCTCCACTAAAAATGGAGAGGTCCCAGGTTCGATACCCGGACCAGGCGGATTTTTTCGGTCGCGCACCAGTCACCTAGCTGTGTTTGGAGATCTATGTTTGTCCTTTGTCCCTCTTGTTCCCCTTCTCCGGGGAATATTTTCGTCATTCTTGTCCAGCTCGCTTGCATCTTTGCATTTAATTGCATTATTAATCACAAACATCTATTGGGTACATTTCACCTGCTACACGTCTGAGGCAGTTTTGAACAAAATCCTACAATATTCGCTACTCCAGAGGAGGCGACGCCACCCAGCGGAAAAGACGCAAAGTAAAGAAGCTACCGCCTATCCGAGTGAGAGGTGAAAACAAGCTCAGCATGGCGGCAAAAATATGAATTTAAGAAAAAAAAATGGGGAAAGAAACGGCAAACAAGTTCGTCATGGAGCTATGCAGATGCGACATTTTGAGCTGGAACAATAGTGACAGATAGGCCCGTTGGTACATGACTTAATTTTGACAAAATGCGCCGCAAGACAAGGACAGAGCAAGTAAGACAACACGAAGCGCTTCGTGTTGTCTTACTTGCTCTGTCCTTGTCTTGCGGCGCATTTTGTGAAAATTAAGAGCTGGAATCCGTTCTGGAAGTTACGATACCGAGATGCGTTTACGCTTGAACACGTGTTAAAAAAGAAAAAAAAAAGAAACTACTTTGATACTGAGTTTAGACATGGTTGCATTGAGCAAGCGACCGAATAATTTCATAGTTAAATCTTACTTGGAAACCACTATAGATTTTCCAATGAAAATTGTCATTTGCCGAACTCAAGTATAGGAAAGGACCTGCCAAAACTCGAACCCAGAGCCGCTTATACTGAGAGAGTTTGGCCTTCTTAAGGAGATTTTGACAGCCTGACAACCACAGCAGCGTAGTCTGACAACCGGGGGATGACTACTTCCGTCCGCCATATGGTGGCTCTGACTCATAAGAACTCTACACGATTTCTCAGGAATGAACAAGACAAAGAAGAATCGCCATATTGTGTTATCGCGAAATCCGCTTGTTCTAGCGGCCAACAAGCTCCGCCCATTGGCCAAACTCTCTCAGTATAAACGGCTCTGCTCGAACCCCGTCTAGGGCGCCCCTAGCGCTAAACAGATCATAGGTCCTCTTTGGCGACTGCACTCAGATTAGGTTCGATTAAGATTTGGATTTGCACCACGGAAAAAGCTTGTTTAATTTGTAAGAACTTTAAATCCCGTCGTAAAAATGACGGGCACAATAGGCCCGCGCAATTGGTCACAATCACTTCCCGACGAGTAGGCGGCGACAACCGCTAGGTGGCAGCGAACAATTAGAGAGCCTGTATTACAGAGAATGTCCAACTACCCGAAAGAGGTCACGTGGTTTATGGGCCGCGCTTGCAATACGAGCTACAGGTGACGAACGCGTCAGTCGTCCGACAGCGTGCTTATTCGCCTTTGCGCCTTCTTTCCTGCTAGCCACACGATAACGCAGCGCATGCGCAGTTGCGACCAATCTCCGATGGAGGCGTCCGCCATTGAACTGCAAACGCTCCCCATGGTTTAAGTTGCACGCTCTCTTCAATCCAGGCTCTCCACGAACAGTAGGCGACAGAGGCGACGCCGCCGGCGTGCTCCTTTCCTATCGAGGATATGTTCATTAGATGTCCGACAAGAAACGGAAACCAACGCATTGTCTCGAAACATTATTGAAACTTCTAAAGTATCCGGATAAAAAAATGTTAAAGTTACTAAAGATTCTCTCAAACCGGGACATAAGAAAACGCTTCAACAGTACATTTGAGGATTTGCAAGATAATGGAAGCTATTTTAATTGTTAAGTAAATTTACTGGTGGCAACATTGTCGACACGTTTAGGTAAGTACAGTGGCGCACGATGTGAAAAAGCCCAGCCGAGGACGTCACTACAAACCCCTCCGGTGCTATCTAACGGAAGAAAGTATTGTGTGAACGAGAGGCATTTCAGCGACTCTGAAATGCCTCTCGTTCAAAGTAGACCCATGAAAGTATTTTGTTTTTGTGGTACACATTTCCAACACGCGTGACTGCACACGTCAAACGAAAAACAAAACAAAAAAAATCTTGCAGGTATGTTTGCTTAGAATTGTTTTGCCGAAATAACTGGTTTGCGAATACCGTATTTACTCGAGTATAACCCGCACTATTTATGAACAAGGCCCTTGTGTCTACTTTCCCGCAAAGCACATATACAGCCAATCATCGCGTTGCGCATAAATAACATTGCGAATAACTAGATCAAGAACATGACTCTCCATACAAATGCAACCTTTACAGATGGTATCTTGGCGCGAAGACGTTATCTCTAAGCTGTAAACAGCTGGTACCATGCTGTCGATCGCGGTGATTGGCAATCCGCGTGCTCGCGGAAAAGCGAACCCTTAGGTTTTCTTCATAAATAGTGCGGGTTATACTCGAGTATATACGGTACTATTTGAGCTTGAAATATGTTCGCTTGGGCGGGAAATTGTGAAATTTACGTTTATTATTTCGCCGAGATTGTGTAGCAAATCTTAGCAAGCTTGATGTGAAACAATTTTTTTTTGCATTCGATTAAATTGATAGTAGTTGTACTCTGCTCTCTTTATAGGTGATCTTGTTTACTACAATGAGGATGGTCGTTTTTATTATTACGAACGGATGAAGAGCCTGATAAAGTGCCTGGATTACGAAGTGGCCCCTTCCGAGTTGGAGGAGATTCTGCTGAGTCATCCTTTTGTTGCCGAGGCCGTGGTCGTGGGGGTCCTTCATCCGGAGTTTGGCGAAGTGGCGAAAGCCTTTGTCGTTATCAAGGATTCAGTGTGTTTAGGCATGAGTCTTACAAGCGAGGAACTTCAAGAGTTCGTCGCAGGTGAGTTAGTTCCCATTACAACAAACTCAGTTTAAACTAACTTTTTAGAAATGCGCCATAGGTTGATCAGACTTATTTGCTGAATAATAAGTACTTTGCGTAAACAATAAGTTGAGGCTTTGTGGTTGCCTGTCCTTTCTTGTCCCATTCTCGGGGGTTTAGTCAATAACGTTCAACAATCACCAGCTCGTTTGCGCCCTAACCATTTGTTTAGATGGTCGCTGTTCAGAGCATGTTTTTCGTAGGACATCGCACAAACGAAAGTCAATCTACACAGCAATTACAATATGACGAAAAAACGTTTAACTGCACTTTTACCCAGCGTTTTCACCTGAGCGTTGTAGATATGAGTGCGTTCTTAGAATAATCGGGTGCTGATAAATGTATTTTTCTAGTGTCTATGCTTGCGTCACTAGAAAGTGGGAGTTGTCATGGCTTACATAATGCCTGCGGTTTCCTGGGAGCCCATTTTGGCCAAGCCTTTTGCTTAATTTAAAATCCCGGGAAAAACATAGAACTCAAACTTCTGTTTAATTTAAAATGTTTCTGCCCATGGAGTTCCAGTTGAACGGTACAATTCATACCTGTTTTCCTGCCTGTCGTAAAATTCGAGGTGATAAAGATACATATCTTAGACCGAAAAAGTTAAAAACGCAATTCGCTTGGTGGGCGTTTTTTTTTTTTTTTTTTTTTTTTCTCAGCGGTATAACACATTTTAATTTTGTTTCGTGGTATATTAAGCATTATGTCTTATGAATTCACGGAGCCACTTTATTACACGTGTGAATATTGTTTGAAAGTGGGTCCTCTGGGAACCCATTTGGTCACTACTTCCACTTTAATAGATCCAGGGCAACAAGAAACCAACATTTCAAAACATTCACTTAGATCATGTGCAGCGCAGACTGTTACATATACTGTTTTTCACGTACTGTTCATGAAGGGAACTCGCTCCCCAGAACAGTTTCCGCTTCCTAATGTGTGACCTCGCTTTTATACTTATTGAGACAGTTGCCGGGATGTTGATTTTTCAGGTTTATAAAATACATGTTGTTGTACATTTTTGTCGGGATTAATTTTTATTACTAATGTGATACGTTTTTTGTGTTAGTATAGAAAATGTTCATCACGGGGTTTGTCTGTCTCTTTGTGCAAAAAGTTTTATTTATTTTAAGACTTGCGTTGTGCACCCATAATCGGTGCACTGGAATCGCACCTATATATTTATATTTCGTAGTAAATTTTCAACAATGTTTCTCTTACCTTGACTGTCCCTCGGCAGCCGGCAGTATGTATAAATAAATTAATTAATAAAATAGCCATACTTGAAGAGGGACAGCTAATTAATTAAAAATATATGAAAGTAGCAAAACATATGAAGCTTTTATTCTACCTTGAACAGTGTCTAAATTGAACTCGGCTTCCAGTTCATACCTATCTGTTCTCAACCTCAGACGTTTTACTACAAGCTGCAAACTGATAAGTTGCTTTCGGTTGAAGCACAAATCTTCCGCATGAAATATCCAACTAAAGCAGTAGGCCTGATGCCCAGGTTTAGAGGTCGGCCAAGGAGAAATACCTGCCTCCTAATTGTGCGCCTTAACTATGGACGGGATTTAATACTGAACCGAGTTGAAGAGGTGAATTCAGAGGTGTTAGGGATTAAACATGTGTAAGTACAGAACAGATAGGTGTGCAAGTGACAAGGAGAACTGAATTTGTACGGCGGGAACGTTGTTTAGATTTTGGGGTCGGCCCTGAGGCCCTCTGACCCTGAGGGTAAATAAATAAATAAATAAATAAATGCCAAGATTTTACCCTCACACATTAGCAAAGTGAAGAAACTTACACGCATATGTATCGACCCCTTCCAGCTCGAACGGCGTTTTTCAAGCACCTGTACGGAGGAGTCGTGATCGTCCAGTCCATTCCAAAAACGCGGACAGGAAAGGCGAAGAGGCAGAAACTCAGAGAGACTGGAAAGACTTCGAAGACGAATTAATTAGATAGGAATTTTGTTTGTTATATTGTTATCTTGTGTACAGATTTTTTTAAAAAGGTTTCTATCAAAGTTTCTGATGATATGGTCATCCACACATAAATTGGTGGAACGAAACTAACCTTTTATACTACGGATTTTGTCCAAAATAAAATTACTTATTACAGATGCCTTGGAAGTAATATGCCGCTGTTTTCCGTCAAAACAGAAGAGTCAAGAGAGCATTGTTTCTGCAAGGTTTGCCTAGAACTGTGCATATCTCTAGAATTTTGTAATATAGCATTTAATTAATACTCGCTCCCCAGGCTGTGAATATGTCTCGTTAATACGAACCCTGGTAATATTATTACCTCAATGAATCCGGATGAAATCTTTAGAGTGACAGCATAAATCGGGTTAACAACGTATCACGCTACGATTTACCACAGACGTGCTGAAAGCTGGTGAAAGCATCGCATGAAAATTACAAAAAAAAAAAACGGTAAGTATTTCCTTTTTTTTTACGGCGGCAGTTTGTTATTAACGCATCCTTTGACTGGCGCAACAACCGACAGATGGCGGCCGTGGCCCCGGCGCCATTCGGCGCAAGCTTACCGCCCGGTTGCATCGAAAGCAGACGAGTGTTTTGATTAAAAAAGGGCAGGCTCTGAACAAAACTCCTTAACTGAACAGAAAACAAATAAAACTGATGGTTCGTCGACTAATTTCAGCTACATGTCGTCACCTTTTGGCGTGATCGGGTGGTAATCCTTGCCGGGTCAACTGCCATCCTCTGTCGGTTGTTGAGGGGGTGCGTGGATAGCAGGGGCGCCGTAGGTAGAGAAAATCAGTTATCGTTTTAATGCGTTAGCATTAGAACACTCGTTTTGACGAAAACCCGGCGGTACCCTTTAGTTTGTCAGCGCCGGGGAGAGAGGGAGAAGGAGGGGGAGAGGGTGACGCGTGCGACGCTCTCATTGGTCCGAAGCGCTGATGTCCGTATACGCGTCAACCTCTCCCTCTCTCCGCGGTACTCACAAACTGACAGATACCTCTCGTTTTCGTCAAAGTCACGCGCAATGCTGTCGTGGAGCCAAAGAGGAGGAGGCGCCGACCGACACCTCCTAGATAACAAAACCGTACTGTTGAATGAAATGGCTTAATCAGAAAAGCCAACGCTGGACACAGATTGGAAACGAGTGCAGCGTCAGCGCTCGGCTTCGAGTCAAGTTTGAGCCGAACGTTGACGCAATCGTCGTGTCCAATCTGTGTCCAGCGTTGGCCTTCTCTGATGACGCTTTCCCATTTAGCAATACGGCCTTGTTATCTAGGAGGTGTTGCGTCGCGGCGAGGTGGAATGCGGGCGTCCTCAGCTGCCGCTCTGCCGTCGCCGGTTGTTCTTCACTCTCGGTTTCTATAGTAGCGATGCGTGGACTCTGATGTGTGTGTATGGTTAAAGCGATTGATTCGGTTCCCCTCCGCGAGTGGCACGGATGCAGTTCCTTTCACGAGTTGTATGGATGTGTTTTTTTTTTTTCCTTAAATGATATGAATGACTGTACCAAAGGGCGTCGACGTACTCAAAACAGGCAAATTACAGGAAAGGGGTGTCAACAATCAAAGTAAGATCCATTGGTGGATTCTTAGGGAATCCTTTAGCGTTACCTTTGGGAAACGCCACACACGTGCCCCTTTGGGAAACGCTAACAATTCTCTCATAACGAGTCCAAAAAGAGGCAGCAGCAAAAAATACAGGAAGCAAAAGAGAAATCGGAATGAGAAAAGTGAAGGGGTCAGCGTTTGCGTTTCCCAAAGGGGGACGTCTGTGGCGTTTCCGAGGGTCACGCTAACTCATTCCCTAAGGATCCACCAATGAATCTTCCTGTAATGTTTTCGTACGACATGCGGGGACCATGTCTCAAAACGCCTTTAATCCTCTTCCGTTAAAAAAAAAACAAAAACATTTTGTTGTTGTCGTTTATGCAAATGAGCGGACCACTTCCTTTTTTTTCAATGCGTTATAATTAGTACTTACATGGCAAGAAAAAAACCAACGCCGTCCGTCTGCGGACAAAACAGTGGAAAGGGTAGTTAGGGACGTAGAGAGGAGGAGAGTAGTGAAGGAGAGAGGCGATAGGAAGCGACGTCACAGGGTGGAAGCCAATGCGCGCGCCGGAAACCGGTGAACTGCGAAAGCAGCGTCAGGCAGCGCATGCCGCTGCTAAGCGTGCATCCGCTGTCGCGGGACGATGTTTTTTTGTTTTGTTTTTTAAAGGAAGGAATAATGCCGCGCGTGCAGCTGACCAAGTAGGCAGTCCGCCCGTGGCCTCACGGTTATCGCGCTTGCCTTCCGCGCAGAAGCCAGGGTTCGATTCATAGCGGCGGGTACCCTTTTTTGTTGACTCTCTAATGTGATGTTCTGGTAAATTCGAGAACCGTCTTGCTGATTGGAGGTTAGAATGTTCTACGCACCGAACCTTCTACACCGAATGTTCCAGAAGCCCACGCGTGTACGAAAGGGGCTCGGCGTGGCGAGCCGGGGTCAGCCTCGCGCCAGCGCTTGATCCTGCGGTTTTGCCGACATCGACGCCCGCGACGCTCTGCTGTTTTCTTCTCTTCCCTTTTCGTTTTGGGCACAAGTTCACCCCATTAAACGTTTAGTTTCTTCAGTTGTCATCGCCTCATCAATTTTCATTCGTGGCAATATTGCTTGCACAGGACGTCTGCCATGCTGGTGTCAGAAGCCTGCCGGTAACGCAGTGGAAGGTGTGGTGTCACGCGTCAACGAGCTTCTCGGGACATTTAATAATACACTAAAGGCCACGCTGTCCTGCGTCCAGGCCACATTTCAACATAAAATGTAGTATTTTGATTGTATTTTCCTATTTACCCATATATCTAAACGCAAAGAATAAACATTCCTAAATAAATGTGCTCAAAGGGTCTCAGTGCCTTTGTTTCGTGAACATTTTGAGGTCGTTTTACATCTTGGAAAGTCGACAGATGCACCACTAAGGAGCTCTGTTCTTAAAGCACTTAAGCTCTCTTAAAGCACTTAAAATAATCTCAAGAATGCGTTTGTCGAATAGAGAGGTGGTTTTCGCCAAGCACTGAGCACACCTCGTTTGATCTCTTTGAAGGACGCAAAGGGGTAGGTGCGGCTTATACCATTTCGTTATGCCGGGCCGTTCTGCGTGAAGGCTTGTTTTTATACCGCTATCAAATTTTTATGCGCAAGCTTGTGTTTTTTTTATTTAGGCAGCAGCGGAGCGTTTTCATTCACGGGTCAAAAAGATTCCTGGTGGTACCATTTACTTGTTGTGAAGGAGATATACTACCTCGCAATGTTTTGGCCTACCTCGCATACGTCCCACGTACACAAATGTCTTCACCCCGGTCATGCCTAATTGCTTTCTCAACTAGTCCATCGAGTTTTTACGTATTTGGTTTTCGTCATAATTTTATCTCAGACGGAAGTACACAGCTAATCGCACCTTCGTGCAGTCAACCCAAAGACATAAAACATGCCTTATGGGCGTAACCAACGTACGAGGAGCACAGAAAGGCACTAATGGATACCTTCGGCAAGGTTGACATCAACGCCACCACAACGCAGACTCATGTTCTCGAAAAGTGCATGAACTAATCGGTTCGTGGCACTCTACCCGGTGCTTGACCTGATGGATGCGGCGAAACTGTCTTCTAGACATTTGAAAACAAAATGACAACCTAATCAGTGCATATCGCAACATGCAGAACGTCCGCCCTATTTGCTCTATGCGTCCCGCCTGAGAAGCCATGTACAGTCTTCACTCTTTATTTTTCTTTCCTGCAGCTATATATTTTTTAGAGATACGGTCCATTCGTCACATAGCGATTCGTCACAGGACGTCTGGTAACAGGCCCGTTGGTCACAGCGGAACATTGGTCATAAGATGATTCGTCACGGGGGCAACCCGTCGCACAATGGTTCGCCGCCTAAAATATGTTTTTGTTCTATTCGGGTCAACCTGACACGTTTTACCCAAACAGTTTGACCCAAATATAACAAAAACATATTTTAGGTTTACCCAAATAGGCAAGGCGCTCCTTTGGTGGTTAGGGATGTCGCCGAGTTTGAAATGCCCGCTTCGTCGCCACCGTCGACATCAATGAAATGAAGATCTCACAGGCTGAAGGTGGCAGAAACGTTTAAGGCCCGTGCACACACTTGCAATCGAGTAGGACCGACCGAGACCAGGCCGGTATTTTAAACCTCTTGTGTCGTCGTAGAACCGGATGCGCTGTTGCGGAGCTCTTACGCCGTCGCAAGAGGCTTAAAAACCGTTCTTGTCTCAGTCGGTCCTACTCGGTTGCAAGTGTGTGAACGGGACTCTACAGGGGCGTTAAAAATAAAATAGACACACCGACTGCAACAGGCAGACACTTCATTGCTAGACAGTACGACAGCACCCGCCAGATTGACAGCCTAGTGCAGTGGCTCAAAACACTGTGTTTGGAAGTCTTGGACTTCTTATATCGGAATGGTAAAGTTCCTTTCCTAAGTATTTTCTATACGAAGCATATTTGTACATCTACATTATTTCTAGCAACCTGAAACAAATATTACGTGGTATTTATGCAAGCCCGAGCGATTATGCACATCCTCCGGCATTACATACATTTACATGCATATTAGTTTTTAATAAAGCATCCCGTCCTATTGTTCTAACTGCACACTTGTCAGAGAACATAGCTAGTTACTGAAAGTTGCGATTTGTAGATTATTATATCCTTCCCTGCCATGTCAATGCGACCAACTGTTCAATGCACGAGTCGCCCTATGGCGAATGTTCCTATGTGACGAATTATCCTATCACCAGTCGGCCTGCGACAAGTGCGCATTTGACGAATCGTCCTCATCCCCATATTTTTACCACCCCTCCTCTCCCCTCAAAACGTAAAGCTTCGCCTCGCTTCAGGTAGACTACTATTTCGTCCTACACTTTCCATTTTATACAATTTAATTATGTTTTATTGCAAGGTAAAGAACAACCTGCGCGCGAGCACTTAAGAATAGGATTTTTGGGAAAAAATTTGATCATATGATACGGCTAAACAGAAGTTATTTCGTTGCTAATGAGAGAACGCAAATGAATGCTGATGACGTCTTTGTCAAAAATTGTTTCGAGGACGACTACCGGAGTGCGATTTTCCTGTGGCCAAACGAGCAGTACACAGGATCCAAGAAAGATTTCATTTTTCTTTTTTTTTTTTTGGTCACCACAAAGTCATGTTTATCGTCTTCGCTGAATTGGCAATAAGGAACGACAACTACAGCACGAAGGGTGTTTCATGGCAAAGGATTAATGCTAGCGTCATTTTCATCGCTACTTTCATTGCTTGTTCCCCTTCTTCCTGTACAAAGTAGCAAGCCATGACTAACCTCTCACGTTAACCTTGTCGCCATTGTTTTCCGTTTTATATTTTTCCATACTCGCACTATAGTTTTCGAGGAGGGTCACACGCTTCAGCCTGACTCGAGAAATAGGCAGTACAGATAGAAAGAAACAAGTTTAAAACGTATTTATTATTCACGGAGTGACCTCTTGCCGATTTTGAGCATTTAACTCGTAGCAATCGCTGGTATGGCATATCAGTGGCACGTACACTTTGAGCGTAGAGCCGTTTAATAACACTGTAGGCGATGCTAGTTTTTATTTTTATATCGCCAAGTTGTCGCAGAAAAAGCAACTATATACCTACCCATAAGAAGCATGTAGATACAGTAGGCATTTACGTAAAGCTTGAGTCTTTCCATGGAGGTGTCTTTTATGATAATGCTATGAGTGACTCACACAGGACACTAATTTGAAGTGAACGTCTTAATTCTTCAATCGATTAACTTATTATTTCGGTACCAATACTGGGCAATTAAGCTCATTCAGATATGACCATCAGGGCAAGTGCACAGCGAAGCACTCACAAACCCGCATCTGGCCAAAAAAGGGTAGGACAAATACTCTATTCTTTTTAATATTGATATTTTCTAGCTACCTTAGTCCTTTGCAAGACGGAAAATTTATTTATGACAACAATTATTTCTGCCAAATTAAAACCTAGATTTGCTGTATTTTAGAATGAAACACTAAATAAAGTAATGTAAAAATTATAAATGTTTAGTTGTTACTTACAACAATGTATTTGCCTTAGTTAAACAAAAAAAGGTTCGGAATGTTCCGTAAATAAAAATATATTCACATTTGTACATCACAAGCCTCTATGAGGGCATACATGCAAACATTTCAAAAGTACGAAGGTACTTAAAACACTTAAAAAATATAGCCATATAATTAATTTTCGCACAATTAAAAGATGTTCCTACGGACGCGCCGTGCCCACAGTTCCTGTCTGCAAACGTTCTTGCTTTAGGTTTTACAGCGTCAGCTGGTAACCTGGAGCTCCCTGGAGATTGTTGTCGTATCAACAAAATACTCTGCTCTCTCCACGCCCCCAAGCTGGGATTACAGGTCACACATGTAATATATCGTTTACTGTACTCAAGCGCCTCTTCGTATATCTTATGAAACTATTATGCGCGTTCCTTTGACCATGACTTTCAATGAGCTACACGCCCACTCTGGAGGGTGTCACAAAAGAAAATTTACACGGTCTTTTTTACCGTAAAAATAAACTAGGCATCGCCGAACGCTCATTCTCCGCCCAAAAGGTAGCGCTAGAGGTCACAACCAGATGCCAAAGTTTCAGCTCGATCCGATAACTTAATCAAAAGTTATAACCGATTTTCTGAAAATTTCAATGGGAAAATGGCTAGCGACGGAGTTTTCGAACACATGGGGCTCTATGGCACCAGAAACTGAAAACGGGCAAAAATGGGCTCCATTTTCCCATTGAAACTTTCAGAAAATCACTTATAACTTTTGATTAAGTTATCGGATCGGGCTGAAACTTTGGCATCTGGTTGTGACCTCCAGCTCTACATTTGGGCGAAGAATGAGCGTTCGGCGATGCCTAGTTTATTTTTGCGGTAAAAAAGACCGTGTAAGTTTCTTTTGTGACACCCTGTACTTGTGTCTCGCATTTCACCAAAGTTGTGATGAAAAATTTGCCGTCAGAATCAATTATTTATGGTAATTAAAACAAAATAAAGGTCTACTAGTTAACTTTCTGTCATCGTAAAAAATGCCAGCCTTCAGAACATTTGACCAAATGGTGTTAATCGATCCGATCAAACGGCGTTCGGTGAAGTGTGTGGCCAGCGGGCAACAATCTGCGCGCTGACGTCCGCAGTGACGTTCATGGACGCTCATGACTGACTCTCGATTAGCTCGCGAGTCAGTCAAAGACTAGACTGCATGTCTTGTCCTTTTTGTGGGTGAGCAGTATGCACCGATCCCCACACATATCACCTCATTGAATGGAACGACCTCCGATTCAATGTCCGGATTCGCTGTATTCAATAAAGAGTGTGTATATTTCAGTATAAATGTGTATGCATTAAAATTAGTTACATGCTGGATGAGTCTACAGAAAGCAGCAGGAATGGTAGAAAGTTTGTGTTGCGTGCTCTTGTAGATATTAGTTACATTATGCCTGCTATACTTGCTCCTTAACATGTGGCTATTTTTGTTTCCTCCAGCTTCGTCCATCCACAGGCTTTCAGCGTTTGAAATTTAATGACTAAACTAAAACGTCTAGTGTTTGTTAATTCACATCTGTTTTGAAATACCGTATTCAGATGCTCAGTATGATATATTCAATACGGGGTATTTAGAAACTATAAAAAACCGGCGAAGATCATGCAGACAATGCGGAAACTTTCACTGGGACCAATTTTTTTCGGGTTAGCACTTGAGGCCAGCCCTTCCAGGGCCAGTTTGTCCGGGACCATACTGTTCGGGACCATTATACGGCGGTAGCCGAATTGGCGACTAGATGTTTTGGGGGCGCCACCTCGCGAGCGCCCTCCTGTGACGCGGCTGGTAGGATGCGAGCAGAGGACGCGCTATGTCAAAGCACGAAGTGGATATGTTAGTTCGCATCTATGCCGATTAAAAACAAATTATTTCTTAAAAAAAAACGAAAAATAACGTGTGTAACGTTTTTGTGAGTGATCTTTTTAATGAATAACAGCGCCTCGAAGTTGCTTTTTATATTATAAAATATAATTAGCAATTAGAAATGAAAACAAAAAAACTTAAAGATATTCAAAAACAAGCCTCGAGCTTCACATTACAGCTTGCGCGGCGTGCGTCAGAACTATTCACAGCCTCTCTGATTCTTTTTTTTTTTTTTGAATCTGTGGAGGCTGTTGTAAAAAACGGTTTTGCATTCACCCCGAGTAAATGACGTGCTTTTCTCTGCACACGCTGAATGGCCAGTGAGCTTTTCTATGCATCCGCCGGTTTTGCGGTGAGCTTTTCTCCGGGATTCCCCGTTCAGCTGTGCGATGCGGTGACCCACTCATATATGCGATGCCGATGCGGTACGCACCAGTATCCTCTGCTGCCCCCGGTCCTCCATCCATATGTAGCCTTCTCCGCTGTCCTATGCTGCCCGGACCGCTATCCGCTGCGGTCCGCTCCGCTATCAGCTATCGCTGTAGTTCGCGTTATGTATGCACGGTGGCCCAGCGCTGCTGCGGTTCGCTCTGCTATCAGCTATCGCTGTAGTGCACGGCGGCCCAAGCGCTATGCGGATAGCAAGTCGTCTACTTTTTGCGCAGGGTTGCTGTGACACCAGAGCGACGCCGAGCACTGATTTAATTTTTTTGAAAGAATAGTGGGTAGAGCTCAATGCTAGATGCCTTGAGGTCTACCCACTATCTTTTTTTTTTTAATCGGCCAATAAGAGTTCGGCGTCGTTCTGACGTTACCGCAACTTCTGCGTAAGAAGCAGACGACTTGCTCTCCGAATATGCATTCGATGAGCAGAAGTCAAGATAATAATCACTGACTCGCTTTGTGTTTCGGCAAACCGTTTCCCAATCCACCAAAAAGAACCACATAAGATTGTTGTTTGTTTTTGGTTCAGGTTCATTACCAAATGTTTGATTTAGAATTTGGTTTGGTTCCGTTCGGGTCAAAATAAAGGTTTTGGTCCGGTTTTGGGCTTGGGTTTGAGTCCGGTTGACAACCTGGTAAAAACGGAAAATTACCTGTCTCTGGTATCAAGAAGACTTCCCCACCATGTTCTTCCCGCTGGTATTTAACTGCTAAATAATTTGCAGAAGAAGCGCAAAATGCAGTCATAGCAGCGAACAACCCGATTGTTGAAATTATTAAACTAGCAAGTATAACATTACCCGACGCACGGGTTGAATGTCTGTACTATTACTGAACCTAGGTAATGGGTTCAAGAGATCACTTAAGGGGCTCGATGTATATGATAGAACATATATCAGGCTAACAAGAACCCTGAAGGTTAAGAACAAAATAATAAAACAGGGCAATATGAACATCAACTATCAAACATAAAGCGACATGATTAAAGAAAAAGAAAACGAGACTGCAGGTAACGACACACACACTCAAAGATTTCAAACACAGCTGAAATTTTATTTTTCAAGACCTGGATAAATAGGAAAAAGAAACGAACGTGAAGGAAAACTTCCAAGAACTCTTCTTTCCACAAATGTACATTCCGACAGTTACCAGTACAATGACGGCCTCCGCGACATCCTTCTCCTCTCTTACCTTTGAACCCTATCGCCCCGACCGAAAACGAACAAAACAACCTTTTCTTTCCGGAAACTTGTAGACACTCAAGGACAGCAGTTTTCACAGCCGAAGAAATCGCCGAAGTTGGTAGTCCAAACAAAACCAAAGCCTATTGATAGCGTTTCCGGGACGTAGTATTGCGAGCGATTCCTTTATCAAATGTTTGAGGTGATCTTTTTACCTTTCTTCCACTAATGTCACATCCCGCAACGGTATACAATTCTTATACAGCCGGCATGTACATTTGTGGAAAGAGGTTTTCCCTTGTCCTTATCTGTTCGTATTTTTCCTATTTAACCAGGTTTTGGAAAATAAAATTTCAGCTGTGTTTGAGACTTCTAAGTGTGTGTGTGGTTTACCTGCAGTCTCGTTTCTTTTTTTTTTTTTTTAAATCATGTTTATTGTACACTAGCTCGTTTGCGCCCCTACATTTATTTCATAAAGCTACGTTGGTTTTTTCTCATATTTTATTATTTATGCCTCCACGCCTGCTCATCGGGTACGCTGAATTGATTTTGCCGCGGAATATTTATTTCTGTTTTTGCTCTAAAGCACACGAAATAAAAGCTGAGGAGTCAGCTTGGGAAGAGACAATAAAGGAAAATGAACGGTGGGAATGGACAATCCCCAGTGCCAGCACAAGCCGCGCACAAAAGGCGTGGCCCTACAACTGAATACCCTCAGCGATTCACATCGAACGGTTTTTTTTTTTTTTCAGTATCTTCCTAACATGGTTAGGCACAATAGTGTAATAGGCCTCCAGAATGAATCTGGTTTCTCAGCGAAGTTTTTATCATTTCCGCGTCTTCTTTACCCTTTCTTTTTGTTCCACGATGGTAGCGCCTATTGTCCGCGATAAGAGGACTTTTTTTTCTTCTATTTTTGATTGCTCCAACGCTTCTTGCACATGACGCAGCACGCGGCTGCAGGAGCAGACGGAAGGCGCAAGAAGGCGAGGAGGTCCCCGGCGGACAGTAGCAGGGACGGTGAGGGGAGGGATGGGAAAGAAGGGGTTCCAGAAGAAATGTCCCGGAAAAAAACGTCCCCGGAAAAAATGTCCCAGAAAAAAAGTCCCCGGAAAAAATGTCCCCGAATAAAAAAGGCCCCAGGTGGAAAGTAGGAAAAAATGTCCCCAAAGGGTTCTCTATCGCTGGGTTTTCCGCAATCCTCATGGCCTTCGGGCGGTCCTGTCATTACCCGGTCACAAACGACCTGGCCCACCGAGAGGTAGAAAGGGAGACTGGAAGTCACACAAAGCAACCGAAGTAATCTATTGCGAGGTATTTTGAAACCAAATTGTTGTGTTTGCCAAAACCAAATTATTGTAATGAAGCAACGGTGAGGGTGCAGGCTAGCTGGTGTAAGTTGAGCATAGTTGTAAACCCGAGACTGGGGATACGGACAAGGGACAAACACTTCGTCCGTGTCGTTCTGTGTTTTGTCCCTTGTCCGTATCCCCAGTCTCGGGTTTACAACTATGCTCAAATTATTGTATTTTTGTGTCTTTTTCTTTCCACTGTGAAATAAACATTTATAACACTTTTAGCCAAAACCAAAATATTGTGTTTTTTTGAAATTTAAAAGGTACTTGTGTACCATTTCAAAATAGGTAAAACCCGCGACACTGCTAACCGGAACAAGCGATCGCTAGTTATTTTTTTTTCTCTTTTTCTCATAGAAACGAAGGTTCATCAAAGTTATCGTAGGTACTGAAAGTGCTCATTGGGGTTATAATGCAGACGGTAAAATTTCGTTCCCACTAATACTCTTTCTAAGTAAAATGTGAAAATGCGCCGATGTCGTGTTTGCGCTAAGAGTGTCGCGATGTGTACCTCGGGGAATCGTATATTCCCTTATTTGTAGGGGCCGTTTCTTCCTACTTGCCGCAGGGTGCCTTTGAATGCGAAAGCATTAACTGTCTATGGAGCGAGCTGACGTCATCAGTTTGAAGCGCGAAAACGGCTCCTGGTTTCCGCGATCCCAATAGGAGCGATTCGCCTTCGGTTCCATTGGCTGGCGCGCGTCGACGGGGCTCTTGGCCGCTGCGCCTTGGCCTCCGAGATCCCGAAGCGCGCTAGTACGCAGCACACGACGAAGGGAGCGGACGAGCAGACGACAAAGGGAGGCGGACGAGCGGCTTGCATGCTTTCGCATTCACAACTCATAAGAAATGCTTAGGTGTACGTCGGGCTTTTTTAGCAAGGACATATGACCGGACCGCAGGGAAACCCAGAGATAGAGAATACTTTGGGGACATGTTTTCCTACTTCCCACCTGGGGCCTTTTTTCCTGGGGTACATTTTGTCCGGGGACCTTTTTTTCCGGGGACAAATATTCCGGGGATATTTTTTTCCGGGGACATTTTTTCCTAGACCCGAAAGAAGGACGAGATTGTGATCGACGCGCGAAACTACATTTTCAAAATGCGTAAGGTCGATACGCCACGTGTCGCTAAAATCTGGAACTAAACTGCCGTGCACCCCAAAGTTGGACTTGCGCGTTACTTTAATTATAAATCAAAACGTATCACAGTTTTGACGTTACAGCTATGGATGGCTAAGCGCCATTTTTCTTACGGCTTTACCGAAAAAAGGGAGGCTAAATTTGAAGGTAAGTGGAGGAGTCTTCATATAACTTGGCGCTTAGAAATACAAAAAAAGTTGAAACGTAATTTGTTTTCTGAAGTCTTGCATAGAAGAAGTAATGAGTAACGTTACTACGTTATCACTTACTATTTGGAAACATGTAACGAGTAGGTTAGTGAATACATAAGAAAAAAATGCCTACCGGTTACTCCGTAGCTTCTAACGCGTTACCGCAAACACTGCTCCTATCATACAAATGACACGGTGTTCGGTGTAGCCATGATGCGACCAACGATCGACCTTGGACGAGACGTGGGAATCGATCGCCGACAGTTTAGACAAATGAAATCAAGCGATCGAAACTTAATTAGCTTCTGCGGTAAGAGAAGTCCCGCTCGAACAAATCGACCCACGGCCCCTCAGGTTCAGGACGGCGCCATCTTCTTTCTCGAACCCGCTCACCTTGTCCGACTTCTCCGCGCTTTCCAGTATTCCGCGACACCACGTTCCGACTTGTCGAACTTCCCTCGCGAAACACGGAGCTGCTTAGATAACGTTACGAAGCGACCCCTTAGAGTTCTAATGTAACTTATTGCAGACAAATGAGTTAAGTCTATTGTCACATACAGTTGAATTAATGGACCTTTTCCGAGAAGTATTTTCTGCGCACGCGCGAGCGCCCGATGCCAAGCGGCGGATGTCGGCACGAAAAATCGAGGAATTTCAGAAGGAGGCTGTGGATCAGCGAGTAGAACACGTGATTGCAGCGTATATATAATTGTGTTACACAAAAAAAAGAAAGTGGACGGAAAGGAAAACACGACGTTTGGGTGGACGCCACGGATGCCCCTCTTTAAAGTCGCGTTGGGCACGCGCCGCAGCGCTGAGAACGAAGAAACTGGTAGCGTAGCTCTTATTATCGATTGGTAGCGCAGGTAGGTCACTTCCTCGATTTCTAGTTCGTGCAACCGCCGCCTGGTGACGTCGGTATGTGGAAAAGATCCATTACGTATAGGGCGAGGCCAGTCGAGGTCGTCTCATTATCATATGAACCGAATGAAGCAGCACTCATAACAGACTTGTACGTGGTTCACTACTCTACTCAAGTTACTGTAATTAACTACTTTTTTAGTTTAGTAAATTTCAATTATATTTTTATTTCGGTACTTAGTATTACTTTAATTAATTTTCCGATAACTTCTACGTAAATTACAAATGACTTCAGAATTTTAGTGGTACGTTTGTTGTCAACAGATTCCTGCACAAAATTAGATAAGATGTTGGAAGATCAGCTGATATTTGCGAAGAGGGGGAAGCATGTGGCGTAGGCAGGGAAGAGTGGTTTGGAGGGTCCGAAACCCTCAAAGATGTTTACGAGCCCCCCGACACGTCGCAAGTGAGGCCCATTAAATGCGGGATAGCGCCGAAACTGATATTTCTTTGTGTCCCGAAGCTCAAGGATACCTGACGAATTTAAGAAAGGTTTGTCCCGCTTCTCCCCAACGTACGAGCTTTCGCCACTACAGGGGGTGTACACACTGCGCCCCCTCAAAGAGTCAACAAAATGCAGCACCCGCTCTGAAGCCCATCTGGTGCTTCTGTAGTTTGTGCTGTACTTGAAGGATCGCGTGCTAAAGGGCAACGCAAGATGACCTCTTTGCGTTGCTTGCCTCCCAACACTCAGCATGGCAGGTGTTTCAAGATTCGAAGAGTCGTTGACAAGCTTAATAATTCACTCCAACGTTTTTACAAAAAGAAAAAAAAAAAGCTGAATTGGGAAGAGTTTTAAGAACATGGTACTTAAAGTATTATTTCAAGTAGGATTAGGAAACTTGTACTTTACTTGGTACCTTCTCTGAGCATGTACAGTCGGGAGCAAAAGTTTGCGGGGCACGGGAGCGCCAGCCGAAGACTGGCTGCGCCTTCTCACGGCGCGTTGCCGCTCTCAAGACTCACGCTTGCGCATGCGCTTCCTTTCTTGTTCGTGGTCATACTTTTTTCGCTCGCTTCCGTTTGACGCCCACGAGATAACAGGGACTGGCGCAAGATGCCGCGAAACGTTTCTGTAGCTGCGAGAGCTCCGTCCCCATCACGGTGGCTGGGCAACGCGCGGCATGCTGGCT